>CM076576.1:726999404-727200318 GCA_034641835.2 Pinus albicaulis
AAATTCTAAAATTGTAATTGTATTTGTAATTGTAATTGTATGTAAAATATTTGTAAAATTTTAATTGTAATTGTAATATTTAAATTATTGTGAAATGATTGTAATTGTAATTGTATATATGTAAAATTGTAAAATTGTAATTGTATGTAAAATTCTAAATTTGTAATTGTAATGGTATATATGTAAATTTGTAGAATTGTAATTGTATGTAAAATTCTAAAAATTTTAATTGTAATTGTATGTAAAATATTTGTAAAATTTTAATTGTTTTAATGTGAAATGATTTTATTAAAATTTGTAAATTTGTAAATTTGTAAAATTTTAAATAATTGTAAAATAATAAATCTAACATAATATGAATTTTTGCAACATAATAAAATTTAGAAAATAATGCAAATAACTTCATGTACTTTAGAATTATCATTATTTTATTATGACCTTACATACAAAAAAAGAACTTTCTGCAATATGCCATTGTTTTTTAGATCAACATAATTGCAGACTATCAAGTGAAATATTGATTTTAACACTAACACAATGCAAATTACCAATTAATTCAAAATACATATTATAACGTTTCAAAATTATAAGCTAGTTAAGTCATCTTCTTTATAAAAACCCATCTTAAAAAGTATAAATATTTGTTGAAGAGGTAAATCCCCTCTACAGATAGAGACGATCCCTACTAGCCCAGATCGGGTCTAGTAACAATCAAACACGCTACAGTGCAGGTTCCTAATTGCAAATAAACCGACTTGCGAGGAAGGCTTACCTGGAATCCAACGCCGTCGTTTGTAGAAGAGGTGGTGCTCCCGTTCCTTTGCCCTGGCAGATCACAATCCTCACGATCTCCGTGATCGGACACCTGCGCATGCAAGAAACAACACAAACGCAAGCATAAAATCCAATATATACAACTATATGTCAGTCGAAGAGGACATAACTCATGAACATAATCAATAACAAGAGTGGAACCATAACCAATAGTCGCTTATCATTAATGAGTCAAAAGAAGAATACAACCATAGCTTCGACGCAACACTCTCCTTTGGCAGGTCGTCAGCAAAACATGTCTCGATAAAGCTTGTCAAGGATGGGACAAGCATCTCTCTCCAGATACTTGGCAATAGTCTCCTTACTTGGATTTGGCCTTAAGGGAATCAAGAAGGCTCTTGCAGCATAAGGATGTGAAATCTCTTCGGAAATAGCTTGCAAAGGAGATGGGCAAGCTTTTATAGATGGAAGAAGGGGAGTTGGGATCCCTATAATGATGGGATTGGCCCTATCATCAAGGAAGCTTCCATGAGAGGTGGCAAACCACTTCCTCTCTATGGATATTCATAGCCAAACCTCCCAAATCAAGATAGATATCAGTCCAAGAATTTGTTAGGACGAAACTTCCATCATTTATTTTTAAAAAACACCTCTTAATATGGTTGGCGCGGGTGCAGCTCTATGACAGAGCGCCAATTGGCGCGCCCTCTTTGGAGGATTTTCCCCCTTGGCGCGAGGGCTGAACTGTGGAACCGCGCCAATGGAAAAAGAGCTATTTTTAGGGGTTTTTGCAGGGAGATGTCTTCAGGGCAATGAAAGCTCATCTTCAGAGGGATGCAATGAAAGTATTTTCAAGTCTTGTCTCTGCTCACAGGTCACGGAATGAGCCCTCCAATGTGTGCGATGGGGAATGGTAGGGACAGTGACAAATTACTGTGTAACAGATGCCCCCTAAAGCATGAGGCTCGAGAGAGAGAGAGGGGTGAAATGCTTTACGAGAACATGCCGAGTGAAAACACTGCCATCGGAAAACCTACGGAGCGAATTACAACTGATGTCTCAGATACATGATATATATGCGTGGTATGGGCGCAGCCATCCATAACAGAGTATACAATGATCAAGATCCAAGGCATGGACGCAGCCATCCAGAGAGGATCGGTAAATAGACTCAGGTATGGTCACAGCCAGCCAATCAGTGAGTCATGTAATAATAGTACACAAAATCGCAGCTTGGATTACAACAGACACAATCCAAGGTCTTGCGCTCCATCTTGACCCGAACAAAGTACAAGTTCAAGCATGCGAATATGTAAGCTGAAGTCGAACATGCAAGAACATCGTCTGATTACCAGCCAATGATGAAAGTTGTTAACAGACGTGAGAGGTACCACTAATAATGACAATGGCCCCCAAGGTACTACAGGTACAATCTATGGCATGTGAATCAATGAGCTTGCGTCGAACACCCGTAGAATCACTCGATCGGAGGTCAATGATGAAAACCTCGCATCGAATGCGAAGAACCTACCATTGAGGCATGCAGGCTCCAAGGCACCAAAAGGGAGTCTCTAGATCAACTTCCCGGATAATGAGCTGGAGTCGACAGGAAGTGACCTTGATCGAAGGTGGGCCATAGTGTTTCCCATATCATCGACACGAGATAGAGGAACATAATGTTGTTGTGAATCACGATCAGATGAGAATCAGAGGGAGGTTGATATTTGCAGAGGTCAACTTCTCTTGAACATATGAACGGCACGACAGTGGACTTGGAATTATTTGACATCAAAAGATCAGAGGTCATAGTTACGAGGAAAAGAGCAGATGAGAGGTCAAAAGGGATCACCCAAACCCACGGAGGCAAGTGAAAAACGAGATGAGATGTCCCCAACCTGACACGAATGCAGACAAGTGCCATGTTCAAGAGCGACATACTGCCGACACGACAATGATATTGGTTCCATTTTTCCCCACCATCCTGGCGAGTACCTCTTTATTTTTACACAAGCTTGAAGAGGATATCATATGCTTGTCATATAAATCCGTCCTTCGGATGAATCCATCCTAGTACATTTAACGAGCCCTAGGAAGGAAGAACTCGAATATCGTCGTCACGACTGAATCCAATGTCATCAGGGTTTAACGAGTCTGGCAAAGGGAGAACTCAGTGTCTTTTCATGTTTAGAGAGTTTGAAAAGATAGCAGAAAAGTAAACTCCAAAAGTCCCTTTTCATAGATAGTTTCTCAGATCCGAAAAGGTAGAAAACTGTGTCTGAGAAAACCTCCTAGTCGTTGTTAGTATGAATTCTTTGTTGAAGCGTACGAAAAAGAACCACTTTAGCTACGCATAACTAATAGCCCTAACAACAATAAAGGCTGCAAAACATCTTCAGATCTGAAATTAGTAGTTAAAGTGCTGCAACAAACAGATCTATAAATGGAAAGACATTAAGCAGAAAAGTAAAGAGTTTGCTCCATGCATCCAACAGACAAGACAAGAACACGATTTTTGAATGAATTTTTATATTACAGGGCACCTGGGAGGAAACAAGAAGGTGTATCCAGATCTCCTCAATGGGATGGGTTCTTTGTAGTCCTCAGCACTTCAGATCTAAGCTTTCTCTCTCTTGTAGATGTAGAAGACCCAATGTAGAAGGTAGAGCTCAATGGGAGCAAACTGGCGGAAAAATGAGACCAAGTGTATAGATCCAGAGTGATCTAATGGGCAACAAAAGGTGAAGAATGATGGGGGAAACCCTCCTATTTATAACAAAATATTGGGTCCTTCTAGATCTTGGTGCATGATTAAAATAATGTTAATCACATCTAGATCCACCTCTATGGAATATTTTATTATTATTTGTTGGAGGGAAAGGGTGTTTGACTTGGGTCAAATCCCTTGATTAGTGAAAAATAAATAAATAAATGATTTATTTATCTTTTTAAGGAAGTGGTTGGGAGATAATCAAATAAATAATGATTTATTTGATTAATGATGGGTGATTTGGTCATATTTAACAAGGAATATTATCTAAATAAGATTTAAATAATTATTCCTAGAAAATAATAAGATAACTAAGGGTTTATCTCATTATTTTCTTTGTTTTTGGGTTAAACATGACTGGGAATAATAATTAAATTATGGTTTAATTAATTATTCCATGAGGAAAATCAAACAAATATAGGTTTGTTTAATATTTCCTTTTGGGGTTTCCTATTTTAACATAGTGAAAGTAGTTTTACTTAGGGTAAAACTGGTCTTACATGGTGTACTTGGGTCCATCTAATGATAAAAGGTTAGATGACCAAAAAATGGTGTAACAGTCGTGATAGGCTAGGGTATTCCTTTTTCGTAAATAATCTATCCTAGCCTGAAAAAGGGGTAAACGTATACTGGGTAGATGTCGTTTCGCAGCCACTTTAACAAGATCGAAACGACAAGGGCCTCGGCAATATTTTCATGTTTAGAGAGTCAGAAAAGAGCTGAAAGATGACTCCTCCTAGAGGAACGAGTGGTATAAAGGGTAGCTACTGGTTCCGGTAATGGTGGAACTGCTAAAAAAAAATAAAGTTTAAGAGGCTGGCTAACAAGACCACTCATTGCAGTGGTTCCTCAGGAACAGGTAAAACAACCAAGTGAAGGCATATTCATCGGCCAAGCAGATAGTGACGATGGAGTGAGAAAACCAAGGCTCATCTGGAAAAAACAGGCTGATAAAATGGAAATCACAAGAGGTAAAATGGGAATGGTTTCATTTTTACACAAGCTTGAAATCAAAAAACTCTACTTGAATTTGGTTTCAATTTTACACAAGCTTGAAACAAAGATAAACTATGCTTGAAAAAGTAAGCATGACCCTAGCATGGTGTCTCAATTCGAGGTACATGCCCCCCAAGCTTCAGTCCATGCACCTGAGTAAACAGATGGAGGGAGTGAAGGTTCAAGTTACGAGATCTAAGAAAGACTCGACTGGGATTTTAGGAGATCTGATCAAAGACTCAAATTGAACAAGAACGTGTTTCATTATTTTAACGAGGTTGACACATTAAAAGAACTATCCTCAGGACACCTTGTTTCATGGTTTAAGTAGCTTGGCACAAGACAAGGAACTCTGCTCCGACAACCTGGTTTCATTTTTTAAGGAGCTTGACACAGGAAGAGAACCATGCTCCGACAACCTTGTTTCATGGTTTAAGGAGCTTGACACAAGAAAAGAACCATGCTCCGAACGACTTCATCATAATGAACAAGAAGTCATCGCTTCCAAGAGTTCCACTTCTGATGGAAGGAAAAGATCTCGGAAATCAGGACCCAATGCCCCCAGCACACTATGCACGACGGCATTGTCATTGAGTACAGGCACGGGGTAGGTAGCCACATAGTTGACTTGCGGTGGGGCAGATATAATGGGTGGATAAAAACCAGGAAGGGATGATGGAGGGCCAGCTGCCATATCAGGACCAAAGAACGAAATCTGATCAATGGTATCCTCCTCAACTCGACACGAATGCAGACAATTGCCCTGTTCAAGAGCGACATACTGCCGACACAACAACGATTTTGGTTCCATTTTCCCCACCATTTCGGTGAGTACCTCTTTATTTTTACACAAGCTTGAAGAGGATACCATATTCTTGTCATATAAATTGTCCTTCGGACGGATCCATCCTAGTACATTTTATGAGCCCTAGGAAGGAGGAACTCGGATATCGTCATTACGACTGGATCCAATGTCATCAGGTTTTAACGAGTTCGACAAAGGAAGAACTCGGCGTCTTTTCATATTTAGGGAGTTTGAAAAGATAGCAGAAAAGTAAACTCCAACGGTCCCTTTTCGTAGATAGTTCCTCGAACCCAAAAAGGTAGAAAAAAATATCCAAGAAAACCTCCTAGTCGCGATAGGCTAGGGTATTCCTTTTTCGTAAATAATCCGTCCCAGCCCGAAAAAGGGGTAAACGTATACTGGGTAGATGTCGATTCGTGTCCACTTTAACGAGATCGAAACGACAAGGGCCTCGAAAATCTTTTCATGTCTAGAGAGTCAGAAAAGAGCTGAAAGATGACTCCAAAGTGACTTTTTCGTGTATTTACCGAGTCCAAAAAAGTATAAAACACAACTCGTTTCACCGTTTAAGTCGCATAACAAACCTGTTGCTGCACAAAAGCAAGTGTAAAACCCATTTTTGACAAAATATATTAAAATATTCAGAAAAATGACTTTCAAAACCTATTTTGGGTTTAAAAATTTATAAATACGTCAAATGGTAAAAATAAAATTACTTTTTACTATTTACCTCACCGAAGAGCAGCAGTGGTCCATTTTGTGTGCGAACTTCTGACGGTGATTGCGACCGATCCGGGCTACCATTCAGATTCTCGTCAGTTCTAGGTAAGAGGCGCTTCTTTGTACTCCATTTCAATCCATTTTTCATGAATTTGTATTGTATATTAGACTTCTATGAGGAACTTTTGAATTTTTAGGGCTCCGCCCATTGGCACGGGTATCCAACATGGACCCACGCCAATGGCATTTTATTTCCAAAGGGCCCGCACCAACGGTGCAATCCAATTTTCCGCTTGAAATTTTCATATAATGAATGAATTGCATGATTTTTTAAAGATAGCGGAGGTCTAATTGAAGTTTTTTTACCATGTGAACGCAGGCAACCGATCAAAATGGTCATTGAGTGGAAAGAGAGGGAGCATGGGGAAGAGGATGAACAAGCCATGGAGAATGAAACTTGCATGAATGCCCTCAGGAACTGTGGGCTTAAAAATTTCTTCCTAACACCTTGCTTACGAGCTCAGCCTGAGCTCCTACAGTACCTGATCAGCATATGGGACGAACATGAACAAGTGTTCAAGTTGCGGGACCAGGTATTAGAACTGGAGGTCTCTAACTTTTACTTCATAACCAAATTATCGCGCAGACGTCCGATGCCCATATTGACAGGGAGCAGACCTTCTGGTGAGAAGATGGAGCAAGTGATGGCACGAGTGTGCCAAGGGGCACGACTGGGATCAGGAAGTGGAAAGGTGGACATCCAACTATTCCTCATCTAGCACTCAGGGTAGTGCTTCATACCATCACGCGGCTCGCGGGATCACAGGCACCGCACGAGGCAACAAAGGCCCAACTCTTACTGGCCTCAGAGTGCATGAGTCCCCTATTGTTCGACTGGGCCACAACAGTGACGATAAATATCAAGAGACATCTCACGAAGTGTAAGCAGGCCAAATTGAAACAGTTTGGCTACGGTTCTATCCTGGTATCGTTCATTCTGGAACGACTACCAATCTTCCAAGGCCAAGGGGCCATAGTAGCTGAGCCTATTCCACGAGAGCCAAGAATGGCTCGCTGGGCGGCATTGATGCCCAGAGCTGGAGGAGGCCAACAGATGTCCTAGAGGCCGGAGTTTTTTGGGTGGTTGCGGCATCAGTTGATTGTAGTGGAAGACTGGCCATATGCAGGAACCGATTTCACTGGAGACCCAGATCTCCCACTGCCAGAGGGAGATGATTGGGATGAAGAATTGGGTATGATCCTCTTCTTTTTGATTTTATGTTTTATGAAATTTTTTTTAATACAAGTTCTTCCTGACACATTTTATATGTATGCAGACGTGGGCCCAGAGAGACCAGCCGGTATGTTTCCTATCGCACGGAGGACTCTTCCCGCACCTGATCCTCAGGCAGAGGGTGCAGAAGGGGGGGAGTTGATCCAGAATCTCGAGGGTATTTCCCGAGGGATCGCAGACTACGCCCGGCTCGCTGATGTACCGATGGCGTACCAGAGACACACTGTGGGAGTGCCCAGTCGCCTCCACCGAATTCTGAGATGCTTAGTGCGTGCAGTCACTTGTTATCATGAGAACCATGCGGATTAGACTCCTAGGGTTTTTATCATGCATATTTTTGAGGGACATGTCATCTCCAAATGTATTAAGATGAACATGTATATTGTTTATTTAATGTGATGCACACTATGCAAACATTTGATATCTATGTATATACATATCTATTTCTGGATGGATTTTCCTTTTACATGTGATGATGATTTACATTGCGCAAATGTCTATCTAGAACCAAATTAGCTACTGCATCAGTTAACACATTCATATGCCTGGGTATATGTTGATATGTAATATAGTCAAAATTTCTTTCCAGTAAACGAATACGCAGATATAGACGTAAAATGGATGGATTTCTTACTGAATAGTGTTCGTTCAGTTGTAATACTAAAAGTTGCGAGTCTATATACACAAGTAATTCACGGATACCGAGGTTTACAGCCTTGGTTAATAATTCTAACACATCACTATATTCCGCGATGTTATTTGTAGTATGTCCCATACACACACCTTGTAGGTTGACCAACTCACCAGTAGGATCATAGATTACCCAGGCCACTGAAGACAGATTCCTGGTACTGCGGGAGGCACCATCCGCGAAACCAACAAACGGATTGATGGACATCTGCACAATCAGGAAGACCCGATCAGTAGAAAGATGTTTACATCGCAAACCACACCACACATGCACACCAAGCAAGGAGACTATTGCCAAGTATCCGGAGAGAGAGGCTTGTCCCATCCTTGACAGGCTTTATCGAGACATGTTGTGCTGATGACCCGCCAAAGGAGAGTGCTGCGTCGAAGCTATGGTTGTATTCTTCTTTTGACTCATTAATGATAAGCGACTATTGGTTATGGTTCCACTCTTGTTCTTGATTATGTTCATGGGTTATGTCCTCTTCGACTGACATATAGTTGTATATACTGGATTTTATGCTTGCGTTTTTGTTGTTTCTTGCATGTGCAGGTGTCCGATCACGGAGATCGTGAGGATTGTGATCTTCCAGGGCAAAGGAACGGGAGCACCACCTCTTCTACAAATGACAGCGTTGGATTCCAAGTAAGCCTTCCTCGCAAGTCGGTTTATTTGCAATTAGGAACATGCACTGTAGCGTGTTTGATTGTTGCTAGACCCGATCTAGGCTAGTAGGGATCGCCTCTATCCGCAGAGGGGATTTAATTTTTTGAGGAGGTTAATCCCCTCTGCAGACAAAGGCAATCCCTACTAGCCCATATCGGGTCTAGCAATAATCAAACACGCTACAGTGCAAGTTCCTAATTGAAAATAAACAGAGTTGCGAGGAAGGCTTACCTGGAATCCAACGTCGTCATTTGTAGAAGAGGTGGTTCTCCCGTTCCTTTGCCCTGGCAGATCACAATCCTCACGATCTTCGTGATCGGACACCTGCACATGCAAGAAACAACACAAACGCAAGCATAAAATCTAGTATATACAACTATATGTCAGTCGAAGAGGACATAAATCATGAACATAATCAAGAACAAGAGTGGAACCATAACCAATAGTTGCTTATCATTAATGAGTCAAAAGAAGAATACAACCATAGCTTCGACGCAACACTCTCCTTTAGTGGGTCGTCAGCAAAACATGTCTCGATAAAGCCTATCAAGGATGGGACAAGCCTCTCTCTTCGGATACTTGGCAATAGTCTCCTTGCTTGGATTTTGCCTTAAGGGAATCAAGAAGGCTCTTGCAGCATAGGGATGTAAAAGCTCTTGGGAACTTGAAGACTAGCTTACCATGGATATGGGAAAGCTTTTATAGATGGAGGAAGAGGAGTTGGGATCCCTATAATCATGGGATTGGCCCTATCATCAAGGAAGCTTCCATGAGAGGTGGCAAACCACTTCCTCTCTATGGAAATCCATAGCCAAACCTCCCAACTCAAGATAGATGTCAGTCTAGGAATCTGTTAGGACGAAACTTTCGCCTTTTATTTTTAAAAAACACCTCTTAATATGGTTGGCGCGGGTGTGGCTCTATGACAGAGTGCCAATTGGTGCGCCCTCTTTGGAGGATTTTCCCCCTTGGTGCGAGGGCTGAACTGTGGAACCGCGCCAATGGAAAAAGAGCTATTTTTAGGGTTTTTTGCAGGGAGATGTCTTCAGGGAAATGAAAGCTCATCTTCAGAGGGATGCAATGAAAGTATTTTCAAGTCTTGTCTCTGCTCACAGGTCACGTAATGAGCCCTCCAATGTGTGCGACGGGGAATGGTAGGGACGGTGACAAATTGCTGTGTAACAGATGCCCCCTAAAGCATGAGGCTCGAGAGAGAGAGAGAGGGGTGAAATGATTTACGAGAACATGCCGACTGAAAACACTGCCATCGGAAAAACTGCGGAGCGAAGTACTACTAATGTCTCAGATACATGATATATATGTGTGGTATGGGCGCAGCCATCCATAACAGAGTATACAATGATCGAGATCCAAGGCATGGACGTAGCCATCCAGAGAGGATCGGTAAATAGAATCAGGTATGGTCGCAGCCATCCAATCAGTGAGTCATGTAATAATAGTCCACAAAATCGCAGCCTGGATTACAACAGACACAATCCAGGGTCTTTTGCTCCATCTCGACCTGAACAAATTACAAGTTCAAGCATGTGAATATGTAAGCTGAAGTCGAACATGCAAGAACATCGTTTGATTACCAACCAATGATGAAAGCTGTTAATAGAGGCGAGAGGTACCACCAATAATGACGATGGCCCTCAAGGTACTACAGGTACAATATATGGCATGTGAATCAATGAGCTGGCGTCGAACACCCTTACAATCACTCAATCGGAGGTCAATGATGAAAACCTCGCGTCGAATGCGAAGAACCTGCCATTGAGGCATGTAGGCTCCAAGGCACCAAAAGGCAGTCTCTAGATCAGCTTCCTGGATAATGAGCTGGAGTCGACAGGAAGTGACCTTGATCGAAGGTGGGCCATAGTTTTTCCCACATCATCGACACGAGATAGAGGAACATAATTTTGTTGTGAATCACGATCAGATGAGAATCAGAGGGAGGTTGATATTTGTAGAGGTCAACTTCTCTTGAACATATGAACGACACGACAGTGGACTTGGCAGTATTTGACATCAAAAGATCAGAGGTCATAGTGACGAGGCAAAGAGCAGATGAGAGGTCAAAAGGGATTACCCAAACCCATGGAGGCAAGTGAAAAACGAGATGAGATGTCCCCAACTCGACACAAATGCAGACAAGTGCCATGTTTAAGAGTGACATACTGCCGACACGACAATGATATTGGTTCCATTTTTCCCCACCATCTTGGTGAGTACCTATTTATTTTTACACAAGCTTAAAGAGGATATCATATGCTTGTCATATAAATCCGTCCTTTGGACGAATCCATCCTAGTACATTTAACGAGCCCTAGGAATGAAGAACTCGAATATCGTCGTCACGATTGAATCCAATGTCATCAGGGTTTAACAAGTCTGACAAAGGGAGAAATCGGCGTCTTTTCATGTTTAGAGAGTTTGAAAAGACAGCAGAAAAGTAAACTCCAAAAGTCCCTTTTCATAGATAGTTTCTCAGATCCGAAAAGGTAGAAAATTGTGTCTGAGAAAACCTCCTAGTTGCGATAGGCTAGGGTATTCCTTTTTCGTAAATAATCTATCCCAGCCCGAAAAATGGGTAAACGTATACTGGGTAGATTTCGTTTCGCAGCCACTTTAACGAGATCGAAACGACAAGGGCCTCGGCAATATTTTCATGTTTAGAGAGTCAGAAAAGAGCTGAAAGATGACTCCTCCTAGAGGAACGAGTGGTATAAAGGGTAGCTACTGGTTCCAGTAATGGTGGAACTGCTCAAAACAAATAAAGTTCAAGAGGCTGGCTAACAAGACCACTCATTGCAGCGGTTCCTTAGGAACAGGTAAAACAACCAAGTGAAGGCATATGATCGGCCAAGCAGATAGTGACGATGGAGTTAGAAACCCAAGGCTCATCTGGAAAAAACAGGCTGATAAAATGGAAATCACAAGAGGTAAAATGGGAATGGTTTCATTTTTACACAAGCTTGAAATCAAAAAACTCTACTTGAAGTTGGTTTCATTTTTACACAAGCTTGAAACAAAGATAAACTATGCTTGAAAAAGTAAGCATGACCCTAGCATGGTGTCTCAATTCGAGGTACATGCCCCCCAAGCTTCAGTCCATGCACCTGAGTAAACAAATGGAGGGAGTGAAGGTTCAAGTTACGAGATCTAAGAAAGACTCGACTGGGATTTTACGAGATCTGATCAAAGACTCAAATTGAACAAGAACGTGTTTCATTATTTTAACGAGGTTGACACATTAAAAGAACTATCCTCAGGACACCTTGTTTCATGGTTTAAGGAGCTTGGCACAAGACAAGGAACTCTGCTCCGACAACCTGGTTTCATTTTTTAAGGAGGTTGACACAGGAAGAGAACCATGCTCCGACAACCTTGTTTCATGGTTTAAGGAGCTTGACACAAGACAAGAAACATGCTCCGAATGACTTCATCATAATGAACAAGAAGTCATCACTTCCAAGAGTTCCACTCCTGATGGAAGGAAAACATCTTGGAAATCAAGACCCAATGTCCCCAACACACTATGCACGACGGCATTGTCATTGAGTACAGGCACGGGGTAGGTACCCACATAGTTGACCTGCGGTGGGGCAGATATAATGGGTGGATAAAAACCAAGAAGGGATGATGGAGGGCTAGCTTCCATATCAGGACCAAAGAACAAAAGCTGATCAATGGTCATGATCTGTCCTTCATGCGGAAAACAGACCACATGGAAAAGGGAGGAGACAAGCGCTCCCATGGCATAGGTGTAATCGCGCCCCAAGAGAAGATTGAAATCCAAAGGGCCTGGAACAACCATCATGTCCATATGGACAGTTTTACCTCCCAAAGTAATAGGTAACCTTGGAAGGATCCTTAAGGGTTGACTCGTTCTTCTGTTAAATGCCAACAGATTCTGCATAACAGGTGCAAGCGGTGGCGAACCAAAAGCTTGCCAAGTAGTTGAGGATAGAACACTAACAGACGCACCTTCATCTATAATGGTGCTAGGTACAACCAGACCAAAAGCCTGTACTGTGATCTCGAAAGGCACATAAGACGGAAGGTGGTATCCCACAAATCGACTCCAATCAAAGGAAGCGACCAAACTACTCGGAGGGGCTACCATCTAACCAAGATGGTCTTCTCCTGGTGTTACGGAAGAAGAAGAAGCATCCTCCACGACCTCCATCTCGAAGGTGGGAGGGGAATCCTCTGGTACCCCCATTACGGGAAGCGGAGGAGCAGCTTCTTGAGGTATAGGGACAGAAGAATCTTTCTCCAAGTCCGAGGAATCTGAAGAAACAAGAAGAGCCTGAGGGGTGTGAGATCCACTCTCCACGGAAAAGACCTAGTGCACCGTAGAAGGGACCAGCTCAACCGATCCCACGACCAATGGTTGGTCGGGAATGGATTCCTGAATTTGAATTTCCGGAGGAGCGGGGTCGACCAAGGATGAATCTTGACTGATGGTAGGATCAGCTGGTGAAGGACTCAAAGAAAGTTGTTTGTAACCAGCCGGAAGGCACAGCTTAGAAACAACCGAGTTTCCCAAAACTCGCTTGGCTTCATCCATATACGGACAAAGGTGAATGGTATGGTGCCCTTCACACAACTTACAGGGATTGGTAATCTTACCCTATTTCTTAGGAGCCTTAAAAACACTAGTTGAAGACGTGCCCCCAACCTGACTCCCAGAAGCCAAAGGCAACGATGGACGATCGTTGGACCATACTTCAAGTACCTTGGGAATGCCAAGGCAATCTTGAAGAAGATGGTCTCCCGTGCACAACATGCAAGGGAACTTGAATTTCCATGGAGGGTTGGAAGGTTTACCAAGAGGAGGTGCATTAGAAGCAGCATCTACAGCCTTAGCCTCTCGCTTATCAGACTTCTTCTTCTTTGCCCTCTTCTTCTTCTTCTTAGCCACCTGGTTACTTGAATCCAGACTTTCACCAGGCGAAGTAGAAGAGGAGGACGCAGAAACGGACGAAGAAGGGGAGAGTTCCACCTTGGAATTAACATGATGTTGTTCCGGTGGAGGAACTAATTTAACAGTAGCCAGGACATTCGGGACCACAGAGGTTGAAAACAACCAAACAGGCAACCCAACAGTTAACCCAGGAAGGGAAAACGTTGCCATGTAAGGAGCACCAACATTTCCAAAAGGAGGAAAATGACCAGGATTCCCATCGGAGGGGATTCCTTGGTTGGTGAATTCCGAAAAAGTTGCCATCAGAAACGATCTTGAGAACAACACCCTAAGGAAACTAAATTTAACCAGGAATATTTCGTGGGCAGTTAATTTTTAAAACATTGAAACAAAACTCTACAGTTTCATCTTTTAAGAGTCGAGAAACAGGAAAAGGGTGACTCTATCACTTTCAGATTGGAAACAAGCGTGAAAGGACAAGCGCTTGATGATCTTTTCAAATTTAAGGAGTCATATAAGATCAAAATGACTGCTCAAGAATGCTAGGAAAAGGGTGTACCAAATAACCGTGAACTGCAATATACACCTTGGTTTCAAAATGAAAGAGAAATCAACCAAGGACTTAACGTACGTGCAAGCAATCTCCCCGAATGCTGTGTCCGGTGTATCACGGGTATAGGGCGGCAGACTCAGCTTCTTATGGATAAAGGATAGAAACCTAGTGGGGTATCCCTTTATATACTAGACGGTACGGGGAGCACAAGTCTGTACTAGCGTTGTCTAAAGCCAAGAGGCGAACGACAGCTACTAGGTTTAAAGACGCCGAAACACGTCTCTAGCCTAGACCACTAAATGTTGCGTTAATGTTTCAATGCTTCCTTAGGTAAATTGAGGAAATTTTATGGTTGATCTTCAATTATGTTTCGGTTTCAAGGCCCTACCGTATGTCATATGACAATCTCCTGTATGCAGATATATGAGAAAAGAAAACTTTTCAATTCGATGAATGATATCTAGTTAAGGGAAGAGCTTCAGACAATGATGCAATAGAAAACAACACCGCAAACGAAATCTTTTCCAAACTAGATGACTTTCACTATCCAAAAGTAATTTCAAACATTCAACGATGCGAATAATGCAATGTAATCTATGAAAAATCCTCTTTTCTGAAAACTATGCAATTGTAATCTATGCACAATTTCCTTTTCTTTTTCAAATAATAAGAATGCACTCAATGCATTTTTCGATAAAATGAGAATCTACTCAATGCATGCTTTTAGTGAAAGAGAATGCACTCAAAGCGATTTCTATTTTTCAATCATTAAACAATGTAATCTAAGTTCAATGATGGATCTCAAAAAATACTTTTCAATGCAATGTGGTCTAATGCATTTTAACAGAAAGAATACTTTGAGACGAAAACTAAATAAATGCAAATCTTCTTAATGAAGGATGAATGCAAAAGAGATGTAAACAAACACTAAGAATGCAATCGTTGTTTCAAACACTTTGTCACAAAATCCCTCAAAAGGCGACAAGACATATGACGTCAAACACAAAGAGGACTTCCAAAGCAAGAGATCAAAACAAGGCACTCATTCCATTTTACATCAAACAATCATGGAAAGAAGACATTTCAAACAATGAGCAATGTAATCTATGCTCATACAGTGAAAAGATCGGAAGGGAAAGACACACTGGTGAAGGATTAAGGGAAAAAATCTCAATTTTCACACATCCTGAAATTGGCTCGACTTGTACATTGACAAATAGCGCCAACTGGCGGGACTTGCACACTGACAACTTGCGCCAATGGCCAATTGGTGCGGGTTGCTAACTGACAACAAGCGCCAATGCCTGAAAATGAAAAAAAACAAAGAATTTCTCCCAACCAAGACCAGACTCACCACTTCAAGCTGAATCTCCAAGACTCAAATGAACCATGTGATCTAGGCTCAAAGCGAGACAGACACATATCAAGCTCAGAAAGCTAAAAACAGAGTAAACCCTAGTACCTTATAGGATTGGCACGACTGTACGGCTGAAACTAGCGCCAGAATAGAATTGGCGCAGGTAATACACTAGCAACCTGCGCCAATGGGCGCGACTGTCAAGCTAAAAAGTGCGCCAATAGAGTTCACCAGTCAAAAATAAAAAAGAGAAATCCAACAAGAAGACCAGTGATAATCAAGCTATCCAAAAGCCAAATTCACAAAAATAACTAGTCCAAAAGAGCTGATCAAGCAAGGAGAATCAAGAATCAACCAAAAAGGCAAGACAATGCTCCAAGGGTTCAGTTTAAAAAATAAACCAGAGATTGACTGAAGTAGCTTTGATCTACTTTGAAATTGCAGAGCAAAAGCGTTTCGAAGGCTCTCTGGCCAACTTCAGGCTCCACCTATAGCTTATAAAACGAACAACAACAAGCTAATGATCCCCAGCGGAGTCGCCAATTTGTTGAGGAGGTTAATCCCCTCTGCGGACAAAGGCGATCCCTACTAGCCCAGATCGGGTCTAGCAACAATCAAACACGCTATAGTGCAGGTTCCTAATTTCAAATAAACCGACTTGCGAGGAAGGCTTACCTAGAATCCAACGCCGTCGTTTGTAGAAGAGGTGGTGCTCCCGTTCCTTTGCCCTGGCAGATCACAATCCTCACGATCTCCGTGATCGGACACCTGCACATGCAAGAAACAACACAAACGCAAGCATAAAATCCAGTATATACAACTATATTTCAGTTGAAGAGGACATAACTCATGAACATAATCAAGAACAAGAGTGGAACCATAACCAATAGTCGCTTATCATTAATGAGTCAAAAGAAGAATACAACCATAGCTTCGACGCAGCACTCTCCTTTGGCAGGTCGTCAGAAAAACATGTCTCGATAAAGCCTATCAAGGATGGGACAAGCCTCTCTCTCCGGATACTTGGCAATAGTCTCCTTGCTTTGATTTGGCCTTAAGGGAATCAAGAAGGCTCTTGCAGCATAGGGATGTGAAAGCTCTTGGGAACTTGAAGACTAGCTTGCCATGGAGATGGGCAAGCTTTTATAGATGGAGGAAGAGGAGTTGGGATCCCTATAATCATGGGATTTGCCCTATCATCAAGGAAGCTTCCATGAGAGGTGGCAAACCACTTCCTCTCTATGGAAATCCGTAGCCAAACCTCCCAACTCAAGATAGATATCAGTCCAGGAATCTGTTAGGACGAAACTTCCGCCATTTATTTTAAAAAAAAACCTCTTAATATGGTTGGCGCGGGTGCGGCTCTATGACAGAGCACCAATTGGCACGCCCTCTTTGGAGGATTTTCCCCCTTGGCGCGAGGGCTGAACTGTGGAACCGCGCCAATGAAAAAGAGCTATTTTTAGGGTTTTTTGCAGGGAGATGTCTTTAGGGAAATGAAAGCTCATCTTCAGAGGGATGCAATGAAAGTATTTTTAAGTCTTGTCTCTGCTCACAAGTCACAGAATGAGCCCTCCAATGTGCGCGATGGAGAATGGTAGGGACGGTGACAAATTGTTGTGTAACAATATTAATGAAATAACATGTACCATATCACTCTCGATTCTCATGATCACCCTCATTATCTTCCAGCTCGTATGGCATGATAACACTATTGTTCTCAAAAATATGTTTCGATCTAGGGTCATGTCTCAATACGAACCACCAATCCCTATCCAACACTGTACTGGGTAAAAAAAACACATGTTTGTAGTGTTGGGGAAAACATAGGGCTCCTTAGCTTCATCCCATATCTTTATAGAGTTGATACATATCAGCCTACTCTCGCGATCTTCCTTTAAATTATTCTAATCACAGGTGTCCCCACCACTTGAACGTAAAAATAGCATCTTGGAAATGAAAGAAAATCCACTTCGATCTTTCTTGTATATTTCCCGGCGTAACCTCAACATCGCTCGTACTAGGTTTTTGATCACGGTGGTCGGATCGACTAGATTGATCGAACTTGACTTCCACTCCACGATGTGTGTGATGTGTCCATCATCGGCATTTTCTATGCAAAAATGGTGTCCATATGCCCACATAGATGGGGGAAAAAGGCATTTATAAAAAAAAGTTAAAAAAAATCATAGTGTCATGTGTCTTATAAAATCCAACGATTAAATATGAAAATATAGATGTAATTACATTTGAAAGGTTCATTACTAAGTTTCCAATGTACATATAAATTAAATATATTACTACAGAGTTCTGTTTTTCCCAATCCCTATGTTAAGCACATCCTCTTTAGACACGTAGGTAATGATTGGTTGCACTATATTTCTCTGCGACTTGGTCAGCTAACCCAATTTTTGGGGCATATTTTTGGCATATTTTCTTTTAAATGATTGGGATAAAACACACTTATACCATTCACCATTTGAATTATTTCAGTCACTATCCCATTTCATCCTCTTTTGTTTGTACAATGCAATCCACGAGTTGTGTTGCTTGAGAATTGTGAAGAACGAATTTATTGATTGCTTTAGTTTCCGTATTCGATGATGAAATAAAACCAACATTATGTAGTACATAGAGATCAAAATATACATTATATCGAAGTTCAACATGAATATTTACTTTGTAGCAAATTTGAAAAATGATAAGTCGCTTACTCTTTATCAAGTGATTTTTTTCGATTTGTTTGGAGCAACTCTTCTCTCTTTGTCTTCATCCTTTCATCGTCCCAAATCACCGTACTTGGTATATTGTCAATCTTCTTGATGTACTCACTTTGGCATAATAGAAAGGCTCTACGATATGTACCCCTCTGCCATTGACCCCTCGGGTTTTCCTTTGTCAAACAAAACCTTTCAATTTATTTATGTACCTCTCTAAGAAGAACATCCAACAACAAGAAACCACCCCAACTAATTAAACCTCATCTACTAGGTGGATTAGAAGATGAACACTGCAAGTCCATGAAACTGCGTCGAGTAGTTCCTTCTCAAACATACAAAAAATCTCAACTATCTCTTGATGCCATAGTGGAATGCTAGGCACATGAATCTCCTTTGACATGATCCAATGTACAAATGCAGATAATTTATATATGGCACGTCCTAGGTCTTGAGGGAATTCATGTTTCACACACCCACCCACGAACAATGGATAATGACATTGCAAAAGTTATAAACACATGCAATAATATACAAAATTAGTTATGTTTTATGATCCCTTGCATGGGATAAAATTTATTAATATAATAAATAATAAAATCATTTTGTTGACATTATATGTACTCTTAGAAGATTCAAATGGTCATGCGATTTCAACCTCGACAAATATTCATCCACGGTGAAGCGAGCACCATAGTGAAGACCCGTATGAAGATGGCACCCTCACACCCATTATAACTTCCTTTGCCAAAGAAATATAATATTTTTTTAAAATCCATGGGACATCACCTTCTTTGAAAATACCATGAATTAGAGGGACCAAAACTTGCCTGCGATCTGTACTTTCTAATCATCTTGTCCAATGTTTCTTTTTAGTTTTTGAAGTAATAAGATCTTTCCTAATAGCCAATGTCTCACTTTTTTTCGATGATGTGTGCACTCCATAAAGAAAATGAAACATTTTTAAATATATGCATGGGATATAATAAGTGGGTAATCTTAAGATGCTCCCAATATGGGAGGTTATAAAAGATATATTTCCTTTCCATCCCAATGGGAAATTTCTCAACATAAGTGTCGAAGTAATGCCGATCATTGAACATAGGCTCCCCATTTGAATCGAAAAAATTTCTAGTGAAATCCTTCTCCTTCTCTCTCTCATATGCTCTAAGCCATTCGGTCGGGTGTCGTTATTGGAGGCACTTTGAGTTCTCTCTCATTTACCATTGAAAAGCGGATATTGCTCTTCTCGTAAGGGTGTTCTTACGGGGGAGTAATACTCTAGAGAAATCATACAGTTAGCTTTCGTAGGTCCCTGGACCATCTAGCTTTAAGAGAAGGTCCAAAACATTTGCATCAAAAATACCCTTTTGTTACAAGACCGACAATATTATTGTATACAATTTATATTCATGGCACATTAAAGAATATCATGAAGATCAGAAAAAATTACAACAAATTAAATAACTCATATGTGAAATAATATTGTTACGTATATAAACAAATCAATAAACATGTAATTTACCAAAGAAAAAATCCTAAGCACGGATAATCATGTGTCATGTAAGCACAAATGCCACTACAACGTAAACCTACTTTTCATCGCAGGTGAGTCTCGATACATCACATACATTTATCACATCCCATAATTCCTTCAATTCATCTACCGGTGGTTGTAAGTAGGCATCCATATTCTTCACTTGTCTTCTACCGGGGACTATGGGAGCCAACAAAATATGTTCATTCTTCACGGAAAACCATGGGGGGATATTGTTGTTGATCACTAATACAGAGCCAAACAAAAATAGTTGGTGTTAGAGGGACTATGGGTTGACGCTATCCATGGCTATGCTTGAGTCATGGACTTTGTACTTCATCCTTGAATTTTTCGAGCCATGTATCCTCTATATGCTCAAGTGGCTATTGAATCGTTTAGATACGCATAAATCCCAACTCACTTACTTTGTGTGAGGCATGCCATCTCTGCAACATAGCTAATTCTTTGCAACGAAAGAGCCTTTGAATCCTTGGGATTATAGGCATGTGCCTCAATATCTTAAAAGGAGGACCACATGATTTACCCTTCTCTTTTTTATTTATCATACCTGTCATGCCCACATTTCGGACATATCTCTTTGTCCGCATATTCTCTCTCTATATATAATACAACCATTTGGACATGCATGATATGATATGGACTCAACACCCAACATTTTCAACAATTTCTTTGCCTCTTAACGCTACCCGAGGCGAGACATTATCACCTAGGGAAGAACCTTATCTTTGAATAAATATAGTTGATGATCATGGAAAATATTAAATGTACCTTAATTCAGATATAACATTCATAAAATTGACCATTTGTAATGTTCATTGTGTGATTGTATTTCTCAAATTTATATAAGGGAGGATTTTATGGTAACTTGCCTCAAAATTTATAAGAAACATGCATTCGACAAGCCAAAAATTTTCTTTCAAGTTGTAAAGTATCATCGTTGTCCCCAACTAGGTAGACTTTGGTGATCGCGAGGTCCAAAGAGAGGGGGTGGCGGAAGAAAAATTTAAGGCTTTTTAGAAAAAATATGTCAACAATATGAGCATCATCCCCTAGATTATCATTGTTTTGGAATGCATCTAACAACATTGTATCCATGGCGGTCAGTGTCCCTTAAGTAATCATCCATATCAACCTCTATTTGATTGCTACGCATTGCAGCTTGTGAAGAACTACTATTGTTGTAGTCATTCCTAATTGGTGAATACGGACATAGTGGGAATTGAATTGGTGGTTTATTCAACCATTCTTGGTATCGTTCCTCTCCGATTTTTTCTCTTAATTCAACCTTCTCTCGATTTTACATTGTCGTGGGGTGTAACGGAAGATGGTAGGTAGGTCGCTCATCATCACTAGAATCCTAATAATTTCAAAATATATATTGGAACATGATTAGCACAAAATCTATGATATCAATTAGTAATAATGTTGATGATGCATGATTAATTTTTTTCACATTGAAATAATTACATTAATATACCAAACAATTATTATTACCATCATTTTTCCTAGGATTGTAGCTAAAAGATGTAGCAATATTGTTACAATTGGCAAGGTAGAAGCGATTTTTCCATTTTCATCTACCAAATGTGCTTTGTGGTATGCTGTGCTCTGATAAGAGCTTGAAAACGTTTTGGAGTTGTTTGATTATTTTGTGCATCTAAAGCTCGATTCTAACTGCATGAACCTGTAAATTTGTATACATTATAAAATTTATTAGGTGAGTGACATGGATAAAAAACATAAATTCAATTAGATAATGAAAATATAAATAAAATATGAAGTAAATATTACGATCTCAAGATGGATAGGGAGAACTCTACGATGGAATTTGAGAAATATTATGGAATGAGCTTGATTTTGAAGAATATTCGATTCGATATAATTATGATATTTTCTCTCTGCATTTGAGAAAAATAAACAATAAATTTTAGTGCACACACCTAAAAGTAATTTCGTTGCCTTAAAAATGGACTTATTGTTATTGGTGCTTATGTACAAATAACCCCCACTTTCGGTGCTATTTTAGTTACTACGCAATAATGGCATGTTGATTAATTGATGCACCGGGTGCGGTGTTATTAATTGATGCTCAGGGTGAAGAAAAAGCGAAATATACAAAAAAACGAAACTTTATTTTTTTAAAGTGAAAAAAAAGCGGTAAATTGAAAAATGGGCGGCAAAGCATTTTCGAAAAATCTAATTTCATAAAAAAATTCTTTAAATACTAAACACTTTTCATTATTTCACTATTTTTGGGAAATATTTCAGCAGGATATTTGCATGAGAAATACTTGGAGCAAGAGAGCACGAAACCATTTGTGGAGAAGCGAAATACTTTTGAACAGAACTATTAGGACAATCGAAATTCTAAACCTTTGGTGATTCAACCCTTGTAGCATAGAATTTCAAATGATCTCGTGATTAAATTTTATTATATTTTTTACATTTTCTAGCAGTAATTTTTACAGCACTAAGTAAAAAAATTCAATTTTTTTTGTTCATTTTCGAAACAAAAAAACAAAAAAAATCCATTTTTACCCTAAACCCTTCATTCATTTGTTTCACTCTTTCTTCTTCCTATTTTATGTGATTTCGGAATAGGGCTTTTCATTTTAGATTTATAGGGTTTGTATTGCTATATATATAGGCCCATGACCTCCAACCCACGGGATGACTTGCATAGTCGGATCCCAATCCCATGTCGGCCCTTGCGTGAATTTAAAGAAAAGGAAACTTTTTTAATTGGTGTGCCACTGCGTAACCTAGCACACCGATGCACTGGAGTATCTCGCGCACCACGCACGCATTATTTGATAAAAAAAATTAAAAACAATTTTTTTTAATCCATGTGCCATATGTAGAAATAGGGCATCGATGCGCTATTTCATTATAGCGCACCGCTCGAAAGTACTTTTTGGAAAACATCAATTTTTTTGTTTTTTTGTTAATCGGTGCACCCAGCTAACATATACGCATCGAGGTCTCCTAGTTGATAGAAGAACCATACGGTGGTCCCTTGTTTGCACGGTGTTTTATAAGAATAGGCCGCATATGCCCCCTCCCCGACACCATATGCTATAAAAACTAACACTAGACAATTTTTATTATTTTCTATCTCGTGTTATTCGATGTGATGGTTAACATGTAACGCATTGGTGCTCCTTTTTGACATAGAGCATTGTACGGTGTTTTATACTATTGGGTGGTGCATTATAATACCACGATGCAACGATGTCGGTGCGTACACCATGAAAAAGCGCACCCGAGTTTCTTGATATTTTTTTTTACACCTGAAAATTTGATAATTTATTTATAAAAATATATTAATGAAAGATATTGTGCATGCTTTGTATTGATAAAGAAATCGCCGACAAGAGATCAAGTAACAAAAATACTGATAACACATCAAGAAAAGCAAAAAAGGCAAGTTCTTTGTAAATTCTTTACAAAAAAATATTATTTTTGAACTATATGTAAGTTTAACTAATATGTATTATTTACTCGTGTATCATACGAGACACAAAATGACAAAGCTCGATAAGATTATTTCTAATATAGAACTAGAAGAGCGTAAAATCTTGATGGAAAAATTGCAAAATGATGAGATCGGGTGAATGAAAAAAATACTATCGATCCAATATGAGTTTCTTTTTTTATTTTTTATTAATAATATACTTAAAATGATTAGATAACATGTTTCAAACAATCTATTAATTCACATATGTTTAATGTTCTACAAGGACCAACAACTTAGAAAAGGAATGTTGTTCTAAGAAAAGAAAAAAAATTAGAACATGCAAATGAAAATGAATTGCTCCTTAGCTCATGCGGGAGTGGTGTTGGAGGTTAATGAAAAGGGGAAAAAGTTTTACAAAAAGCTTGAGGGGATCTAGTGTACACGAATGTATAGATATTATTTTCCACTTACAATACGGGAAATCAATCCAATGATTCTAAGAACCAAATTTATCTAAACTACGGAAGAGTTTCCAAAGAATTGAGTCGATGAGACATGTCAGACTTTTTAATAGAAAAAATGTACAACAACAAAAAAAGAAGGAATGAAAAAAGTTATATTCCTTTAAATTTTTTTCTAGAATTATTTATAAATATCATTTATAAATATCACTTTTGTTATATTTACTTTTCATATATCAATATAAAAATTAAATAATATATTCTCATGTTACATTTTCTGGGAAGATTATGAAAATCTCAAAATATGAACGAGATGATATCAGAAATAATATAGGTAGGAATGTCAAAAAGGTGTAGAAGGAGATGGTCAAATAAATTGAAAAAATTGCATCGGAGGAGGAGCATCTCAACAACGTCGTGCTTCAAATGTAATATGTAATCATTGAATTTTTTTATCATTAGGTACAATAAATAAATAATTTAGCAATAAATATTAATTTTCAAGTATTTTCTTATGCAGAAAATAAAATAAAATGGAACCCATTCATTTATAAAACGAGGACAACAAGGAAGAAAAGGGTTGATATCTAAGTTTGAGAGTAATTGTTACTTACTTATAACAACTTCACTAGATTTCATTTTTTTGTATATTTTTAAGTTGTTTTACAAAAATCATCATTGAATGACTTCAAACGGGTGCTAACATAAAAATAAGAACCATCGGATGAATTGATTTACATTGGGTTGAATATGGGTTGTAGAGTATATGTTGGCATATCGGCAATTAATTGTGGAATTTGTAAGCATTTATCGATCTTGTTTTACTTACCTTCGTCTATAATTAATAGAACAAACAAATCTTTTATATTAAATATATGATTTGTTATGGGGTATAAAAACTTGTAGGAAACAAAGTATGGAAGCTGTGCCAACAAATGAAATCTTGAAAGATGGCATACTAGATGGTTTTGAAAGAATGTGTATAGTTCATGAGTCAATTGTTGCTATGGTACATCATTTATTTTTTATTTACATTGATGTATATTATTTAATATTGCAATTTTTCATTATTCTCACCAATGTATATACACTCATTAAAGTTTATTTTTTATGTTTATAGATGGAAAGGGTGAAGAAGAAGAAAAATAGTCAACGTCAGTGAACAAAACATTCACGAAAACAACCCAAGTCATGGAAGTAGTTGGAGTAGTGAAACCGAGTTCAAGCGAAGAATGATGATCATTATGTTTGGATATCAAAGAAAGGTGTTGTATTTTTTTGAAATATTTGTACGTGAAATCAGATATTTTTTTTTAATGTAATGGACATAGTGTCCCAATTGAAAGACAAAAGGGATACCAATACTTTGTCCCATTTTGTATGACAAATATTGTCGTATATATGTGTGTGTGTGTGTGT
Organism: Pinus albicaulis; assembly: GCA_034641835.2. Taxonomy (NCBI): domain Eukaryota; kingdom Viridiplantae; phylum Streptophyta; class Pinopsida; order Pinales; family Pinaceae; genus Pinus; species Pinus albicaulis. The sequence goes on from CM076576.1 coordinate 727,024,573, forward strand.
GTGTGTGTTTTAATTTATTCTATTGTGTTCTCCATTGTCATTTTGTGAAATGTAACACCACTAATTAAATATTATAATGAAGAGATGTGAAATCTCATGATATGATATAAAAACATTAATCCAAACATCACATTCAAATGCAATAAAAAAAAATTTGATTGATATGAATACTATTATAAGATATGTGTCATCTTTTGATGAATAATGAATTTTTAAAAAATCATAATAATTGCAACATCACGGAGTCGATGTTTTCTAAAAAAATACAAAATGAACATTGGTGCGTATCGATTACTATACTCTGGTGCATTTGTATGATACAACATACCGAGTTCAAATCTAACCTATGGGCACTCCACAAATACCAATACCAATTATAAATATCGGTGTGTTTGTACGATCTGCGCACCAATACGTTTATGTGAGACTATGCACCGGTGCATTTGTATGACCTATGGGCACCACACAAATACCAATACAAATTAGAACAATCGATGTGTTTGTTTGATACTATGCACTCTGGTGTGTTTCTATAATACCACATGCTGAGGTGCCTTTGATATGACATGTAAGGGCATCAGCACAAATCCCAATACCAATTAGAATGGCAATGTGCGTTCGTATCAACTACGGTGTAGCTACTGGTGCGGCTTTTAGACCTTTATGGCACTGGTGCATGCACCTTCGACCACCCGGAGCCAACCATCTATATGACATGCGGTGCATTGACACCTTAGTAGCGCACGACAAAAAAAAACATTTGTAATAACCTCCGACTACCCGGGTTTTTTTTAGTTGTTTTGAAATTAAGTTAAAAGCTCTGCCAAAACCTCTATTACGAAAAAATGAATGTTGTAGCAAATGTTTTTTTAACAATTTTGGCCAATTTTATAACGCTAAAAACCTCCTTTATAATCTCTCACTAGAGGGTATTTTTCCTTGTAGTGATTCCTACCGGCATTCCGAGCGATGCAGTAGTCCCTCTTTTGGGGTCATTTCATGGTCATTCTAGGCCATCTCTTTAGCTTGAGTGTCTCATATTTTGAGCACTGTTCTATGATATCCACCTCCTATATTAATAAAATGGGCTCGAGCTATTCTGTACATTTTGATCGTGTATTTACATTTATTGTTTATTTTATTACTGAGTTCTTATATTGTGTTTTTGTATTCATCGCATTCATCCTTTTTGGGATATGTCCCACTTATAAAACCTTTTCATTATAGTATCCTTAATTTCTCCATTATGCTTACTCTTTTTCTCCATTCAATAGGGAGTATGATACATCAACTTCAAAAAATCCATTAAATAGGATACCATTCTAACCTTACATATTATATTCTTCTCCATTTAAAAATGGGAATCATACAGTGCAAGCTAAGTTCTATTAGACATTATATCCCTTTGATATGCCTTCAATAGGTTAAGTTATTACTAAAGGAACCAGAGCTGCACGTATACCAAGCTGTTGGAAACAATGTTTAATAATGAGAGAGAAGTGAATCGGTATACAAGGCTAATTTAAAATTTTATGCCGGGTTTCATTCGACATTCAAACTTGGCATTATCTAAATGAGAAAAAAAATTAACAAATCATAGAGAAACATCCATATAAATCAACACAAGCACATGCATCATGAGCGGCAAACACATATGACACGAGAGGTTTAACGTGGAAACCCTTTCGAGTGAAAAACCATAAAATATTGTTTGTTATTTGATGTAAATAACAAAACCTAATTTATTACATCAATGTTTGTTTATGAGCCACCACTCATAGGAAGCACCAAATCCCTTTGATTGTTTGCTAGCATCCACTAGTAGGAAGCACCAAATCCTTTCTTCTACGAAACCTAATCATATTACCAAAAGCACCAACTTCATGGATTTGTTGAAAGCACTAACTTTCAAGAGGCACCAACCCTCAACCCCCTTTTTATTCCATGGTCTCTCTCATCCTCTCACCGCGAGCCATAAGCACACTCTCGGGCCCTCTCTCTACGAGCATTGGAACTCTTGTACTTTGTCATTAGCACGATCACCCACAAAGATCTCCACTCATCTCCTTCAATTATGTTGCATCCCCCCACCTTTCTCAATTGCAATCCTATTTTATTTTCCTCCGTTGCGGAGGAACAATGTTGTTTATGTTTCCATCCATATCTTGCACGAGGGAGTACTCACGACATGGATTTCCATCCTGTTGTTGCATATAATTTCTTGGAAATTATAATATCATTAAACACTAGGAATGAGCTTTTGATTACTAATCCTTTGTATCATCATTGATTCGAAGAATGGGCACTTAAACATTCCTTCACATGTACGCTCAATTATGAGTTCATGTAACACAATAAGGCTCTTCATGCTTATTGATTTGATCACGGTGCCCAAACTTTACTTCATTCATGCCTTTCAAAGCTATGGTCAAATCCCTAAGTTATTTTCCTCGCTTAATTCTTCTTTCCATGTGATCCACTCGGGTATGGTGAATTTCACACCCGATCATTTTTTCTATGTAATTGTTTATGACATCCAAGAAAGATCAAGGATAGATAATTTTTGTTTCAGCGAGACTCCATTAACTTTCTCCCACATCGTGTTCCTTCATTGTGTTGAATCGAGCTCTCAACATTTTCCATTTACTCAAATAAAAATTTTATCTGCCAACCCATCCATGCTTGTATAACTAGCTTATGGTGAATGACTAATATGGTTTATCTTCCGGATATGGTACACATTTCTCGAAAGCTTGACTTATTCAAACGCACACATATGCATAAATCGGCATAATTCAACATTTGGAACCCTAGCAAAAAAATGGTGGACTTCTCCCAAAGGTTTTTGACCCATCCACCCAAGTGTCCAAGCACCTTATTATGTGCCCAAAAGCCTATTTACATCCCCCTTTGCAAAAAATATAGCCTCCGTGACTCATTTTTTATTTAACTAAGAGAATCTTGCTAAATGTACCAAAATTCCCTTAGCTTTTTTTCTTTGTTGGCACTTTTACATACTTTTTCACCATAAAATTAGGTGATGTGACCTCCATCTAGGCCCCTAGGGTGCTACTCATTTTGCTAGCCCACAAGAGGCTTATTTTTTTATTAAGTACTTTAGCACCCTTGTTCCCTTGCCTTAATAACACTTTCGTTATGGTTCTAAGCTAAGTAGTGCTATATCCCGACGCATTAACCTTACCTACGCATAAATATTCCGAGAGTCGGGCCTTGCGGACTTAGTTATCTAGTGGGTTGCTCTTGGTTCCTTTCTCATTGTGCGATACTTCTAGGCATAAGGTCCCATTAGATCCATCGTATCCCGGTGCTGCGTCCCAACCAAAAACTTTATTCACCCTTATATTTCCTTCGGGATGGGTGTTATCACAAAAAAATTGATCATCAGCCATTCCTAACTAGATGGATCAAAGTACACCATGTAATACCAATTTTACCATAGTAAAATTTCTTTTACTATAAGGAACACTTTAATAAACCATATTTTATTAAGTTATTTCCCTACAACAAGAAACTTCATGAGGAATAATTAAATAAATCATTATTTGTGTGATTTTCCTTTAGGAATAAATAATTAAACCATTGTTTAACTAATATTCACAGTCATATTTAACCCAATTATGAGAAATTATTATATAAATCATTATTTTTCTTATTTTTCTCTCAGGAATAATTAATTAAATCATTATTTAGTTATTATTCCTTGTTAAATTTGACTAAATCACCTAGGAATAATTAAACAAATCATTATTTGTTTGTTATTCTTTAAGCACATTATTGAAATGACAAATAAAACATTTATTTGTTTATTATTTCTAAATAAAGGTATTTAACCAATTTAAATAATGTTTCCCTCCAACAAAATATAATAAAATATTCCAAGTGATAGATCTAGATTTTGGTTAATAATATTTTATTATTCTCCATTACTCAGGATAACTCAATATTTTGTTATAAATAGGGAGGGTTTCTCCATTCATTATTCACTTTGATCATTATCATTGTCGCTATTGTTTTCTTTTTTCCATTTGATCTCTCACTTGGGTTTGTCACATATTTGCGTTTTCTACAAAATTGAGAGAGAGAGACTCATGAAGTTGAAGCATTGAGGACAACCAGAAGCCATCCCATTGAGGGGGGAGCTGGTAACATTTACTTGTTTCCTTCACCGGGTGTTACATAATATAAAAAATCATTCTTTAAACTTGTCTTGTCTAGTGGTTATTTGGAGTTATTTTGCATTAGTTGTTATTTATTTTTGAAGTTTAACTACTTTTTTTGCATAGATCTAGAGTTTTTGCGAGATTTATTCACATTTTATATTGTAGATCTAAATGGTTTTTCAGCCATTTATGTTGTTAGGGAACTATCCGTCACTCATAGCTAAAATAGGAATCTTTTTCGTACATCCCCTTCGATAATATCTTACACCCTAACAATAAGCCTTGCGGGCTTACGAGTCCCATGGGATTTGCTCGCACATCTTTCATTGGTCCATGCTTTGACATGGCCATGTCTAACTAATGCACATTCATCCCGCTATTTCCTTTGTGGACATTTCTCAAATATTTAGGGCCCTTACCTATGGGATGAAATGATGCTTCCATCATTAATACCACATGGTGCCCCACGAGTGGTGATACGTGTCACCGTATTTGGCCCATTAGGCCACCCGGAAACATTGAATATTCTTAGCATATATCCTCCATACGGTTACGCCCTGCGGCATCGTCAACCACCATCATCTCACGATATCCAATCAAATATTTCCATGTGTCACAACCTTGTTTTTCCACCATATTCTTTATAAGAATTTTAATGGCTCCCGACTTGTTTTTCTTTACTCTACATAACCTTCCTACGGGGCCAAGCCTTGCAAGATGATGTGTGGTATCGGGTTTACCAACTACTACAATAATCCAATCACCATGTAGTCAGGCCATGTTTTCTCGCTCTACATCATCTCGCTCAAACACTTGGGTGCCCTTTGTAATTTTTTTCGGGATGGAGCGGGTAGGGAGTCAGCTGTCTTTGCGGGTTTATGTGTTATGTGGGATTCGCCGGCGGCAAATGAAAATTATCCCCCACTTCTATCAAGTCCAAGCCTTCCCAACGCTTCAATCCCCAACCTTTTCCATTGTGTGCACGTTTATTCTTACGAGGTTATATCATTGAGATTCCTCCATTGGGCCAGGTTGTAGGTGGGATGCTACCTATCGGAAAAATCAAAACAACTCTCCTTGGAACATTGTCTCCTCATGTTCATTTGACGCTTCCTTTAGCAGCTCTGCCAAACATAATTTTTCCCAAAAATATCCTCAAGCCTTTTGGCTCTGTCTATTTGACTTTTAGAGAACCCTAACTAATGGCATAATTCTGGTCTAAGAGGCCATTTGTGGAATTCGGTATACCATTGGAAATATCTTTCCCAAGAATTATCCGGTTGTTTCTTCTTTAAGAGTATATTACTTTATCTCTTGAGGAAAAATATCCTCTAAAGCCTAGGACTCCCTAGCCACGCAATAGTCATCTTTCTATGGCTTCCCCCACTAAGCTTGCTACTATGATGATTCTCTACAAAATATTGCAACAACCATGACTCACTCCCCCCTGGGCTTGGCACATCAATGAAAACATATGCTACAAGTAACTTCAATGTCTGATATAGTTGACATCAATGCCAAAATAATAAATGCCACAATGCATTCGAGAAAAAATCAACTTCCCAACAAGTTCCTCAACCATCGATCTGGTATCCAAATCGAAGTGATGAATCACCAAGATCAATAGACTCAACCACATCAACCGATGTGAAACAACCATCATCGAATCTATTAGTAAGAAAATTATTGATTGAGTAACGATTGTTAACACCAATGTTATGATCATATTAGTCGAATAACATTTAATATTCTCGATTCTCTATTGGTTCCCTTTACATGTTATTACATACTAAGCCGGTAATATGAAATCTTAGGTAATTTAAAACAATCACCGACATTGTGAATTCGGGAGGGCAATTAGGATAATGAGTCACCAAAATATTGGAAACAAGTGTCAAATCAAACCAAATATTCATGTCAAAAAAAAGGGCTTTGATTCGTCGAATGAGATAAGAATTTTTTGGAACTCAAGAAGAGTGATTGTGCTGAAGATTATTAAATTCAAAGCATGTATAAGAGAGATAATAGGATAATCGATCTTGGTAGAGTTTAGCGGTGATGGATCCTCCAACCGAATATGAGCTTTGTCTTGATAATCAAAATGATATGATTTGAAATTGTGGATACGTATAAGGTATGCTCTCCAATCCTATGTCTTATACTGAGGGATTCATATGAAAAGGGACTAACAAAACAAGAATCATTTATATAATCATAAATTCAATCTTGAGGATTAAGAGGATTAACTTGGAAACATTGAAATTCCTTAAAGAATGAGCTCACAACAAGTGGAACAATGTTAAGGAAAGAATTATGTGTGAAAATATGGATCCAACTTAGTTTGTAAATCTCATCGGTTTGTAAGAACATGATATAAACATAAGAAGGGGCTGAAGTGCCTCGACTTCTTGACAGTATTTTAACATTTTGATGGTGTATCATGGAATTTGGGTGGCTTAGAAAAAATAAACTACGTAGGTATGCACCACTATCATTATATTTATCTGTAAAAACATTAGTAAAACCACCGGTTTGATTAGATTTAAAACTAAACATCTCATATTCTTGATGGATAAAACATTTATCTGCATCAATCATAAAACTCCCTTGATAATTTAGAGTTATAATGCCTTCCCCCATTACTTATGAAATATTTATAGTTAAACAAACCATGAATAATGGATTCATTCTTTTTATCCTTTGATCGTAGGATCACACCATCATGTACACGATTACAATCACAAACAATAGAATAAATATCTACATGATTAAGAGAAATTGTTGGTATAAAAAACTTATAAAACATATATATGGGTATAATGAATAGTGTGTTAGAGGTGAGGAAAGATGAAAAGACCGAGGGAGGAAGAAACACTAGAGTTTTAACTAATTTAGATTAAGCTTGTAAGAACTATAGATCAACAACATTTTTAATCCCTAGGAGATTATTTTGATCATCATAATAGTCAAAGGGATCCATACCAATGTGATATTCAAAATGACCTTACTTCTCTTCAACGAGGCATATTGAAGATTCAAAAACTTGAAAACTTACTTCTTCAAATTTGATATTTGAATATGTATGAACCATAGAGATTTCAAGAGAATATTGAATCAAAATATCATCCCAATCCACAAAGGGAGATTGTAAACAATCGGAAGTATATTTTTGGATCGATACCTTGCAAATATAAGTCCTCTAAAAGAAGAAAATATATCATCTCATTTACTTAGGGAAGTCATCACCACATGTATTAATGGAAACATGGATTTTTAAGGTGATGGTTGTCTAAACTATGAAATTGAATGAAGGGTTTGGAATCATCACGATAGATTTTTCAATATTAAAGGATCTTTGATCATCTAGAAATACAAGATTATTATCTTGAAAGAAGAAAAATATATGACATATCTTCAACACTTTGCTCCTCTACTTATGAAATGCAACTACCTTGTCTCACGATTACTTCTTAACACAATAGGTTGAACATCATTAAGAATTGAAGTAGGTTGATCATGCGGACTCGGGGAACAAGGAATAAAATTAAGAGAGATGGATGGTATAGGTTGAAGGTATCACTTGAGGAAATAATACTTTCAATTAATTCAGATTCACAATTTGAGTTATGTACATTGATGTGACTTTGAGAACCATTGGATTAACCTTCACCTTAGACTCCTTACAAGTTTACTAAACCATTCCAATTATTCTTCAATATAATCTATATCATAGAGAGTTGTTGAAGATGGAGAAGATAAATCAACAATTTTATTTCCAGTTTCTAACTTCAACATCATCACAGAGTTATTGAAATTGGTATTGATAAAGGATGAGAACAAAGGAACAAAAGGAATAGTATGTGCCTTCTCACAAATTTGGGGTGTCTCATGATCAAAATAAGTTGGAAGAGAAGAATCATCCATGGGTTCGAATTCAAATGATTTCACGGAGAAAATAATCAAGCTATACATAGGTCCCTATAATACTAGTGTATCCCCTTATTTTTATTATTAGTATTTCCCCCTTATTGTTATTTTTGTGCCCATGTAGTACTCATATTGTTAATATTGTGCCCCATAGAAGTCCACTATTTTTTATTGTTATGCCCGTACATATTTATTGTTATGTCGGCTAGGATTATATTGTGACCTATTGGACTCCTATCTATAGAAAAAAAGGTTTTGTCATTTGTATCATCAAAAATTGTTCATTTACGTAATGTAAAGGAGGTTTCTGAAGTGGTTCATCTCTAAGGCGTTGATCTCTTTTTCTTCTATTTTGGGAGTTGGTTCCATAACGTCGGTATCAAAGCTTTGGATTCTAGGGGTTTCTTTGCTTCAAACAAGGTCATCGTGGAATTTTCACTATAATATTTTCTCTACAAGGTTCATATGCTAAAAATAAAACCCATTTGTGAAGACATCCTAAGGAACTTCGTGTAAAAATTTAAGATCTTGAGTTCGCAATATTTTTCGGAGAATATGATGTCATGGAAGTTATAGTTTTTCGAGGCTCTGAATTTCATCTCAAAGAGGTGACCTTGGGAAAATCATCATAAATCTCTCTCTAAGCATCGGATTTGAATTTCGTAAAGGTGGCGAAATCAAATGGAATGTAGTTTCTGTATATCAATTTTAGAGCTGAAGGAGAAATAGTGACACGCGGCACACCGTACAATTGCACTCTAATTAACTAGTCCATAATTAGGTCATTATGGTAGTAACTTTGTCTTAAGGAATCCAAATCGAGTCCGACTTATGGCATTGGAAAAGAGAAGATTTAAAGGGCTACTACGAGTGACCAAATTTTAGATATTGAAGATCCGAAATCACAAAGATAATTCAAGTTTAATATCAACCTTTTAAAAAAGCAAGAAAAAATGTGTGTATTTGTTTTTCAAAATTGCATAATGTTTGTTTGAAAAAAGCGAGTTGAAGTGATTCTAATGGAATATTGAAGAATTTTTATCGAGTATTGGGTTCTATAATGCCTCTCAAAAATAATTCTACACGATTAATCCCTCTAAAAAACTCTACTATAATGCATGAAGAGGAATAATTTCAGGTATGATATATCAAAATTATGGTACCAAAGTGCAACAAATTTCGATCTCACAAAGGGCAACCAAATATGATATAGATGGTTTAAAAGCGATCATGGAGGCTAATATGGATGGTTTAAAGGATCAAGTGAAAAGCTAATATGGATGATCAAGTAGTGGAATATCACATGAGCATCAACAACAAGTTCCCCAACTCTTAAAGGATAACCTAACTTTGGTGCGAGAATCGAATGAGACAATACGCGATCAACATTGTAGCAAAGAAGAAGTTTTGATGTAGGTGACTAGGTATTTTTATGGATAAAAAAACATACAAACCAGCATCCCTCAAGCAAGCTAGGAAGTATAATAAATTATTGCTAAAGTACTATGGTCCTTACAAGGTGATGCAAAATATTGGTACGCGTGGAATACAAATTGGAGTTGCTGCATCTTCAAGTGCACGAATTCCATGTTTCATAGCTTAAAAAGGGTTATGGAGGTGAAAAACTCTCGGTTCAAACAGATTTTTCGAAAGTTAATGATGAAGGAAAAAATCATACCGGAACTTAGCGATCACGGAAATAAGAACTTGACAACAACAAAATCAATCAATTTCGAGTATCTCAACAAGTGGAAGAACTTACTTCTTTGGAAGATTCCACATGGGAGGATGAGAATGTTATGCGGAAGAATCCATAAATAATCAAGAGTTGAGGATTCCACTTGTTTGAAGGATAGGGGGCATGTTGAGGTCACTATAATACTAGTGTATCCCCTTATTTTTATTATTAGTATAATGCCCCTTATTTTTATTGTTGCTGCCCATGTAGTCCCCATATTGTTAATATTGTGCCCCAAAGAAGCCCATTATTGTTATTGTTATTCTGTTGCCATTGTTATTGTTTTTTTCAGCTAGGATTATATTGTGACTCATTCCAATATTATATATATAAAGGAGGGTTTTTTTCATTTGTATCATCCAAGAATTGTTCATTTATGTAATGTAAAGGAGGTTTCCCCCTCGAAGTGGCTAATTTCTAAGGCGTTGATCTCTCTTTTCTTATATTTTAGGATTTGGTTTCATTACAAAAAAAATTTGTTGATAAAATTATAGTCAAAATATTCTTCAGAGACTCATAGCAAGGGTGAAGAAACCAACCAAGAAAAAACCTCTAAAGATTCACTATATTTCATTCTAAGTTGATTTATTATATCACATACATCGTGATGAACATACTTGTCAAATACTTCATGAAGCTCTCTTAACGGGTTTCTTAAATGAATGGATAGAAGTGATTGGTAATGTAAGAAATCATTTCATGACTCGGCCTTCAAGCGTAATGGTGAAAAAACCTTCTGCGAATATCTTTACAATGAATTCCATTAAAGAGACACAAATGAACAAATATAAATAGGTTTTCAAGGGGAAAGTTAGTCGACCCTCACCATCAAACTTAAATTGGAACAAGTTATGAAAAATTTACGCGAGGATGGTAAAGTCAATATCCCTAGAAAAACATCGTGGGATTATGAGTTTGGGAATAAGACATTCAATATGAGAGATTCAAAATAAACTCAATGTGCCTAACTTGTCATTTGGCCCTCCTTCTAGTGCAAGAATGTTGATGGTGTTGGAAATCAGCCTAGACAGGGGGTCTCCCCAATGTGAAGTCCGAATTAGACCTAAAACCATTTGGAGTAGAAGCCCCAACACGATTATTAGCCTAACAACCATAAATCCAAGGTTTTCTTAGCTTCAATGAATAACATAAGAGAGTTTACACATAACCTTTGAAATCATCAAGTATGTAGACATTGTGAAGTACTAAATGCAATGTGTAAAAAGTTCTTTCACGATAGGGATGTAAAGAGTGAGTCTCTAAAGGGAAAGTAATAGTACTATACTAAGAGAGGCACATGAGAGAAAGGAAATATTTTTATAATTATCTAGAAAATAGGTCAGATAAACACAATGATCATTAAATCAAATACAACATACATCCAACAAGATAAGCATCAAAGCGAATTAAGTAGCTCAATTTATTTTTGTACATATGAGACATAAAATATATTGAAAACATCTAAAGAATAACCTTACAATATTCACGATACATACATGAAAGATTGTTGGCTCAACGAGCTTACGATTATTAAGTGAAATATCGAAGTACCACAGTTACTATGGTGATACACTAGCTCCAATAGTAGAAGATTCACTCACTTCTTTCTTCTCCAAAGAATGATCTTCTCTCTAATGCCAAGCTATAGAAGTCAAGGATATCTCTCCAAAGTGTAAGCATCAAAAATCCATTTTCTTGAGTTATTAGGTTTCTTTTATAACAGGGGAGGGATGACCTTTTCATGATTCCCCAATGACCCTTGAGTTACCCTCATGACTCTTGGAATCCTAAGTGACCTTTGAAATTCTAGTGAATCTTTGGTCCATATGTAACGACTTCAGTAAAAAATCCATGTAATAAAGTTAATAAAGGTAAAATAACCAAGGTCATGGGACTCACATTCCATGTTGAATGTGGGGAAAAAAACATAGTGATGGTAATCACTTGTGCTTGATTAGTGGCTATGGAAATTTGAAAAGGGAAATGCCGGAGAGCTTTGGAATGGCAAAGTGGAATTTATTGGTATTATATTTATGAAAATAATGGAGAATAGGATAAAAGGTAGGTGAAAGGTCACATGTTGTATGTGAGGAGGAAAATGAAGAAGAAAAATAATGGAAAATGAAGAAAATAGAGGCCTAAATGTAAAAAGTCTTATGAGGATCAATTCATGGATTTTTTGTCGTGTGATACCCTTTCCAATTCGTTTTGGAGCACCCATTATATTCTCTCTCTCATACTCTTGGACACCTAGATTTTTCTTGGAGCACTCTTGGAGGAGTGTGGCATACTTGGGATTTGGTGCAAGAAGGAAAAAGAAAAGTAGGAAAGCACAAGAGGAAATCAAGATCAAAAACTAAAACAAGTTTTTTTCTTGCAGTGTTTGAGTTGCATATATGATTTCCTTGCTAGTTTTGGCTTGACATATATGAGTTGCATATATGATTTTTCTTGGATTGACAATGGTTTTTTTCCTAGCACTTGCCATTTCCTAGATATCCATGGTGTTGTGGTTTTCTTTTCCTTTTCTTTTTTGGTTTTTTTCTCATGTTTCTTATGGTTGTGGGTTGAGTTTACTAGTTCCTAGAAGCCTTAGTTGGAAAAAATGCTCTCACAAAATCCCTATAAAATATTGGGTTGAGTTACTAGTCTTAGGAGCTTTGGTTGGAAAAACATTTTTAGAAGCCCTTGGTGGGTTGAGTTACTATTCCGAGGAAGCTTTGGTTGGAAAAAATTCTTTGGAATCACAGTAGCGATTGTGGGGTTGAGTTACTAGTCCTAGAAGCCCTGGTTGGAACAAACGCTGCGGAGCCCTAGACAACACAGGGTAGAGATCGATATGGTGATGGTTAGTGATGTCTGACCATGAGGTGGAATCATTGGTTGATGGCTAAGGTGGTTTGGCCTCTTGGATTCCTTGGTTTTTTTTGTTTGAATTGTTCCATGAAATACCACAGGGGCGTGCTTAGAATATGGCATGGGGGTGATTGGCTCAAAGAAAATTTTGGTTTAGCCCAATCTATTTTCGAGTGGTACATGAAAGTCCCAGAACCTAGTTGAATTTTTCTTATGTCAATAAGAGCTCTTGCCCTATTGTATTTTATGTGTAAATGTACTTGTTATTATGTGGTTTTATGGTTATCACACCATTGATTATTTACTGCTATTTATATGTTGGTTATGATTATGTTTTTATGACAAACTTGATGTATGTTTCTTATCATGTTTTGATTAGAAAATGAATGAACAATGAATACATGACCTAATATATGATAATGCATATATTGTGATAAGGGATAAACACTTCTTAATGATTCTCAAATAATATGAGACCCCCTATGCTAAGATCTTACGTTGTTAAGACACGTGGATTACATATTTGTGACATTTTTGATGAAATTATTTTCTATGGCTAGTAGGGGGTAATATCAATTAATTGTACCAATGATTGCATCGATAACATTATTCCATTATTTTTTTATCATTTTCCGAAATTTTTATAGAAGTTCACGACATGGGTGGTCTCGGACCCAACCCTAAAAAAGTGGCTCGAGAATCATGGGTTGTTGACTCGGAACTTCTTGAAAAAAGTCCATAGTCGATGGAATTCCTTCTCGTGGAAGTGATTGGAAGGCCTCAGTTGCATGCATGGCTTGTCATGGGGAGTGAGCGAGGGTACAAATCAATAAAAATTCCAATTTGTCTCATGGGTTGGTCACCTCGAAGGGTTGGTTGGCTCCCCGAGACATTTTGTAGCATGTGTGGAAGGTCATATTTTTCTTGTCATGTCGGTTCCACTTCCTTAAATATACTTGGGGATTTGAATCATATCATATTAACTATTCATCACAATTTTACCCCAGATGAACCGGTTAGATTAGGTAAATGTGGGAGGAGGGTGGTTACATGGTGGTATCAGGATCATGGCTTCATTCTCCTTGGGTCATGTTTGGTTTCTATTCTACTTGGATGAATGTGTTTTTCATATGTACATGTTGGTTCCATATGTGTCCTTGCTTGTTGCCTATGCACTTGTGTATTCATGGTGGTGGTCATGGTTACCATTGTGATTTCATGTAGAATTTGATGATATTGTTTTGAAAATGTGTTTTTTCATGTAATTTATGTAATTTTTTTGTATGCATTGTGTATGAATGTGTGTCATACCTACATTGTTATGCATGCATTGTGTCTAGTTGATGATTGAGATGATGTCTATATACTCTTATGATTATTAGTATACATATATTATGTTAATTTGGTTGGTCTTGTAGAAGAGATATCCTCCCAGAAATATACTTATGTAAGTTGGTTTCTTAATGATTTGCTTTAGCTGAAATAATATTATATGTAGGAAAAAGAAAGAACAAATATGACAAAAAAAATGGTATGCTTTAGGGTTCATGAGATTTTCCCAATAGTTTAGATGAGAAACATGGTGATGAGTACTCCCCTCACATAGCACATAGCACGAGAAGTTTGAAGGAAAAGATAAGAAGTTGCATCTAAGATAATGAATGAATCATTCAATCATAAGAGGGACTTGCTAGGAAATAGGAGGAACAAGCGATTTAATGCGGTTATCCTTCGGACCTTGTCGGACTTGCAAAGACAAGGACCGCTTAGAATCGGTCATGGCCCAAGAGAGGATAGGACTAATGGAGCATATGTTAGCGAGGTCACATGGTGGGAAAAAATTTTGATAAATATGACACGGTTAGAGATGGCAGATTCTTGGATACTCGATAGATGAGGCGGTGGACATGGGCTTTACTCTAGTTTTGGTTCGTACAAGTATCATGTTCATCATCGCTACTCATGCATATAGGGGGAATGACGAGAGGATATTTTCCCTGATGAGTTCAAGAACGAAAATCCAACTACTTTTTATGGAGAAATGAATAATTCACAGGGATGTAGAAGCTTGGCTACACGGAATGAATAAGTTCTTTAGATTGCATGATTACCTAGCGGAAATGAAGGTTGGAATATCTACATTGAGCCTTAAGGTAAAGCGAAATTTGGTGGGAAAATGTAAATAATTTCGGAGGTATTCATGAATAAGAGTTGACGTGGAGTGAGGTCGAGATACTATTCGGTAATAATTATCTATCGAGGAGAGAAAATATGATGATATGGCAAAAGAATTCTACGAGATGAATATGGGATATATGATCAATGAGGATTACACTAGGAATATTCTTAGAGTTATTGAAGTATGTGCCTTATATGAAGGATTAGAAAATTGAATATTCAAAGATTAATAGTTGGGTTGTAGGTAGCATTCAAAGACTGGATCGAGTTTGACAAGCCTCAAGCATTGGAGGAATCCATCGGGGAAGCTAAAGCATTTTTAGGAGCAATTGAAGCGCGAGTTTTGAGACTAGAAAAGTACGGAGAGGTAATGCAAAGAATAAATGAAAATGGGATAAGAATCGAACTAGACCTTAGGACACATGTAACAAAGAGAATTCAGCACCCTACCTAAGAAGTTCAATGCATATGATAGAGAAAATGGATTTCGATCTAAGGAGCGAGTACAAGGGTGTAGGATGGAAGCATTTAGAGTGTTGGAATTGTGGCAAGGATCATCGTTGGAGAGATTGTCCACAACATCGGGTGGTAAACCATAGATTTACAATGTTCGGGAGGCATGGATAGTGGGGGATGTAGGGACGAGTATTCCTGCGATGTGCATCGTTGGATAACGAGTAGGCTAATCATCGAGCATCTCTTATTGAGATAGACTATAAGATTTTTGATCAAGGTCTTTATATTATGATTGAACTCTGGATCTAATTATAGTTATTTTAAAGCTAACTTGTGGATAGATGTGGTTTGAATAAATAAGTGCATGCGAGTCTTGGTTAGTGTAGGTTGGTTACAAGTACAAAGAAGAGGATTCAGTCACTAGGTAAGAGCATATGCATTTGAGTTGAATGGTGTGTCTACCTTGGCACATTTGAATGTACTTTCGTTGGGATTGTATAGTATGCTTTTGGGTATGGAATGGTTGCATCTTCACATTACTAAAGGTGGACTATTATGAAAAAAAATCTATTGAGTTTTTGGATGACAATGGGGGAACAAAGAGTCTTGCGAGGTAAGAAGAAGGAAACATCAATTAGAATGGTGACATCTATGCGAGGCCAAGCGCGGTCGTAGAAAAGGGTGTGTGTTATTTGCGGTGAATATTTCTATTGATAAAGGTAAGGAGGACGAGGAAGTGGATGTATTAAACATGTACCCAATATTGTAGTAGTTTTAGGATGTATTTCTAGCGAGAGATTTTCGAGTTTTTTGCCTCACAAGGAAGTTGATTTATGTATTGAGTTGGTACAGAGTAGTGCCGGCATCAAAGGCACCATACATGATGAGCACACCAGAGTTAGTAGTGTTGAAGTTTCAATAAAAATAAATACTTGAAAAAAAGCATACATTAGGCCTAACTATATCGCCATTGGTGTGCACTGGGTGTTTTCTACGTGAAGAAGAAGGATTGAACTCTCGGGATATGCATTGATTACAAGCGATTGAACAAGGTAACAATAAAGAGCGAGTATCCATTTCTTAGGATTGATGACTTGTTTGATCGGATCGAAAGCGAGCAACATTGTTCGCGAATATCGATATAAGATCGGGATACCATCATGTACGCATTAAGGAAGAGGAAATTTACAAAATAATTTTCAGGGGACTGAGGCATGGGGATTATGAGTTTTTTGTATTTCCTCTCGGTTTGACTAATGCTACAACTAATTTTATGTGCTTTATGAATAGTGTATTGTGTCCTTATCGGGATAATTTTTTTTATTGTATTCATTAATGATATATTGAGTATATTCTAAGAATGAATAAGAGTATACCAAACATTTAACAAAAAATATTGATATTTCTAAGAGAGAATCATTTGTATTCCAAGCTTAGCAAATTTAGTTTCTTTTAGACATAGATACATTACTTGGGACATTACTTGGGACATGTAGTTTCCAAGGAAGTCATAGAAGTGGATCCCAAAAAGATAAAATTTATCATGGAATTGGAAGCTCCTAGGAATGTGGATGAGGTAAAATCATTCATGGGGTTATCGGGTATTACAAGAGGTTTAGTAGGAACTTCTCTCAGGTTTGCATATCCTATTACATCAATGCACGAGACAAGGTAAGAAATTTGAATGGACAAAGGAATGTGTGGTAAGTTTTGAATAGTTGAAGCGATTTGTTAACAAATGCTCCAATTCTAAATATTTGAGATCCCAAAAATATGTGGTATGTACAAATTCTTGCAAGAGAGGGCTTGGAGGAGTCCTTGTGTAGGAAGGACGAGGTGTTATGCTATGGATCAAGGAAACTAAATGAGAATGAACAAAATTATACGGAAATATGATATTCGGTTGCAGGCGATCAACACATGCATTGAATATGTTGAGACACTATCTTCTTGGTAGGGTTTTTTTTTCATTGTATGAGCGATCATAGTGGGTTAAAGTATCTATTTGACTAACAAAATCTAATTATAAAAATATATATGGTTGACCACGATCGATTAGTTCAACTTTGAGATCGGTACATTAAAGGTAAAGAGAACAGGAGGTTGTAGATGCTCTAAGCAAAAAGAGTACATGTAAATCATGTAGGAACTATGATTTCATATGCGAGCAGATCTATAAGATCAAATCTTACATGCGAGTCAACAAGATGACATGTATAGGGATCGTAGGGCACGAGAGTTAAGCTGGGGGTAAATGTTTTTAGGGATGTGGACTAGAGTCTCATAGTGGATGGTTTGGTCAAATTTAGCAACAAGATATATGTGTCGAGAAAACGGTGAGCTCAAGAAGCTTATCTTGAGGTAATTTCATACTAAGCCCTATTTTGAGGTTATCTAGCATATCAAAAAACATTGACAATAGTGAAGAAGTTCTACTATTCGCCGAATACGAGGAAATAAGTAGCATAGTTTGTGGCCTCGGTGCTTGGATTTGCAACATGTAAAAAGAAGAATGTAAGAATATAGAGTGGATTACTACAACCAATTTTGATTCCAAAGTGGAAGTGGGAGGTCATTTCCATGTATTTCATCACATTTTTTCTTGGGAAATCTAGGGATATGATTCTATAATGGTTGTGGTTAAAAGGTTGATAAAGGTAGCACACTTCATTCCGGTGAAGTCTACTTATTGAGATAATCATGTGCATAATTCTTCATCACATAAGTAGTAAGGATGCATAATGTTCCTAAGAATATTTTTATCGGACAAGGATGCTAATTCACTTCTAGGGTTTTCGGGAAATAATTATTTGTAAGTTTTTGGTACCAAAAGTTGGCCTTCGACACAACTTATCATCTGCGACGATGGATGAGGATGAGAGGGTCAAATATGATATTGGAATACATGTTGAGGATGTATACGATGCATCAACGAGTGGAGGTGGGAAGAGTATCTTCCCGCTGGTTGAGTTTGAGTTGTAGAGTGTCGTTGAGTACAGGGATGAGTAGTTCCCCTAAGGGGAGGGTTTGCACCATCCTTGCTACAAAAATCCATGTAATAAAGTTAAAAATGGAAAAAATAATAACCAAGTTCATGGGACACATATTACAAGCTAAATGTGGGGCAAAAACATAGTTATTGAAATATATTACGATTAATTAATGGCTATGAAAATTGGCAAAGGAAATGGGAAAAAGGCTTTAGAAAGGCAAAGTATGGCATTTGTTGGTATTTATTATGAAAATAATGGAAAAATAGAAGAAAAAGGAAGGATAAAACACGGATGCATGTGAGGAGGAAAATGAATAAAACATATGCGTCATTGATAAAGAGGCTTTTAGAGGATCGATTTGCAAGTTTTGTTAGTGATACCCTTTTATTGGTTCGGTTTAGAGCTCTCATTCTATTCTCTCTCTCATACCCTTGGACACTTAGAGTTTTCTTGGACCACTCTTGGAGGAGTGTGGCATACTTCGAATTTTGTGCGAGAAGTCAAAGGTAAAGAAAGGGAAAGTGCGAGAGGACATTCAAATCGGTAACTACTAATGAATTTTGTTTGTGGGTACGCAGGAGTTGCATGTATGATTTCCTTAATAGTTTTGGCATGCATGGAACATGCATGTGATTCCTTGGTTATGATATGTCATTAGCATGGAGGATTTCCTATATTCGACAACGGTTTTCCTAGCCTTTCCATGTACTAGATAACCATGGTTTTGTGAGTTTCTTTCATTTTGTTTTCTAGTTGGTTCTTATGTTCCTTATAGTTGTCAGCTGAGTTACTAGTTCCTGGAAGCCTTGGTTAGATAGACACTCACTGGAAGCCCTATAAGAGCTTGGTTTGAGCTACTAGTCTTGGAAGCCTTGGTTTTACAAACAATCTAGAGCCCTTGGTGGGTTGAGCTACTAGTTCTAAAAGCTTAGGGTTGGAAAAAAATGCTCTAGAAACCCGACACTAGTTGTGGGTTGAGTTACTAGTCCTCAGGGAAAACACGGTTGGAACAAACACTCTAGAGCTACTGGACAACTTAGGTAGTGACCAATTTGAGTAATGGTTAATGATTTTTGACCATGGGGTGGAATCACTAGTTGAGGATTGAGGTGGTTTGGCCTCTAGAATCCTTGGTTTGGTTTTGCTTGGATTGTTCCATGATATCCCACATTCATGCTTGGAATATGGCATGGGGGGTGATAGTTGAAAGAAATATTTGGTTCAGCCCCAACCTATGGTAGGGTGGTACATGGAAGTCCCGGACACTGGTTTAATTTTTATTATGCCAATAAGAGCTCTTTCCCTCTTGTGTTTGATGGATAAATGTACTTTTTATTATGTGGTTTTATGGTTGTCACACCCTTGTCATTTCTATTGTTTATATGTTTTTATCAATATGTTTTATGACGAGACTTGATGTTATGGCTTCTATCATATTTTGATTAGCAAATGAATAAATGACCTACTAGATGATAATGCGGTTATTGTGATAAGCCATCAATTATTCTTAACGATTCTTAGATAAGTATGAGACCCCTATGCTCGGATCTATTGTTATGACTTGTAGATTACATATTTGTGACATGTTTGACGAAATTCTTGCATTCGTCGATGGGGGTCATATCAAGTAATTATACCAATGGTTGCATTCGTAACCTTATCCATTGTTGTTTATCATTTCTCAAATTTTCATGAATTTCTAAACGGTGGCTCGATCTGCCTTTAAAAAGTTCCATAGTTGTTGGCATGCCTTGACGTGGGAGCGACTAGAAGGCCTTAGTCGTATGTATGGCTTGTCATGGGAGTAAGCGAGGGTCAAAATCAGAAAAAATATCAAGTTGTCTTAGGAGTTGGTCACACTGGAAGAGTTGGTTGGCTCTTGAAATTTTTGTACCATGTGTGGAAGGTCGCAGTTGTTCTTGTCATGTCGGTTCCACTTTTCTTAACTATACTTAGGGAGTTTAATCATATCATAGTAACTCTTTACGTCACATATTCACCCTTAGTGGAACGATTAGCTTAGGTAAATGTGGGAGGAGGGTGGTTACGAGGTGGTATCGAGCATGGTTCCATTCTCCTTGGGTGATGCACTGCTTTCCATTATCCTTGGATGAATGTGTTTTCATCCGTACATGTCGATTGCATATGTGTCCTAGCGCTTGTGGTCTATTTTATTGTTGTGTATGCATGGTGGAACTCATTGTTGTCGTTGTTATGTCATGCAAAAGTTGATGGTGTTGTTGCTGTCGGAATGTGTTCATCATGGATGCATGTCGGTGTTTTTTTATGTATTTTTCATGCATGTATGTAGTACATATATTGTTACACATGACATCGCATCTATTTGGTGTTGACGTTGTGGCATCATGCATAGTAGCTGGATGGTGATTGAGATGATGTCTATATATTTGTTGTGATTATGATTATACGTATATTATGCTAATTTGGTTAGTCTAGAAAATGATATATCCTCTCGCTAACTATGCTAGTGGTACGTTGTTTTTATGATTTGTTTGAGGTGACATAATATGCCTTGTAGGAAGAGAATAAGCGACTAGTAAAATGGTAGACCACATCTCATGAGATTCTCCCTATAGATCGGATGACCGAGGATGGTGATGAGGTACTCCCCTCACATATAATACACACGAGACGTTTGAAGGCGAGAGATAATAAGTTCCAAATAAGATAATGAATGAATCATTCAATCACACAGAGAGACTTGCTAGGGCACGAGAGACACAAGCGAGAAATAATGCGGTTATCCTTTAAAGCTTGTCAAACTTAGAGAGACAATGCCACTTAGAATTAGTCATGGACAAGAGGATAGGACTAATGGAGCATATGGCAACAAGTCACGTGGTGGGAACAGTTTGATAAAGATGACACAATTAGAGATGGAAGATGCTTGGATACACCCAATAGACGAGGAAAAGGACATGGGATTTAATCTAGTTTTGGTTCGGATATGTATCATTGTCATCATCTCTATCATCCATATAGGAGGTGTTAGACACTGATACGGACCTCGAGCTGAAAAAGGAAAAAAATCGAGGGTAACATCTAAACCACACTGTCACGCCCTTGCAGCTAGCCCTAGAAGGTTAGGAAGGGCTCTCTCTATGAAAAAAAATAGTCAACAAAACACAATTATGAACTGATATTAGGCTAGGTAAAATGATGAGAATATGTTTTAAATGAAATGAATGAATTTTTTCGAGGGGATATGTGGGACAACATGGGACGGGTTTGAAAGCGGGAAAATAAATCGGGATACGAAAGGGTATTTCATGGGGCAAGGTAGGCAAGAAATTGTGGCAATTAAGTTTAATTAAATATGGAATGGAAAAGTCGGGTGAGAGTTGAAAAGGGCATGGAGGATGGATCCTTTTCAAACGAGAAGAACAACACAAAATATGAATGATTTCCCAAGGAGGGCATAAAAATGGATCTGCCTTTCTATCTTGAAAGCATTCAATAGGAAATGTTTATGGATGAAAAGGTGAAACATAACAAATTTACATATGAAACAAAGAAGAAAACAAATGCTAAAACTCATACCACATGGATCCCACAAATCAAAAGCTGCATATATTTATTAATTCCCTGTCCAAAGCGTCACAATGGAGTGCATAAGCTTTCTTCCACACTATTCCCCTACTTACGAGTTATGAGACTTTTTTAAAAAATGATTTACAATTACATTAAATAGGCTGAAATGTGGGAACATAGATCCACGAGAAAAACGGAGCCGTTTTTAAGCAATATGAAAAAACTGAAATACGAGAATAGAAAAGAGAACCAACAATACGCTTTAAAGAAGGAACAACATTACATTTGACCACTTAGGCGGATGCATTGTTACTGGCTGTTGAACAAAAAATAGGCAATCAGATCCTATTTTCCGCTGTTGTAGAAATCTATGTTTTATATTAACTCTCGGCCTTTGACTGTCGCTTTGAAGAAAACCAACTTTTTAATAAAATGTCTTTGAAATGAAACTATGCCTTTAGTGAAGGGAGAAATCTGTTTTGAATGGGAAAAAAAGGGAAGGGAAAGGAAGTGGGGTCCGCATCGCAATCGGAACCAATGGTAGAGGGGAAATAATATAAAATGGTGCATTTAAAATGTGGCATGTGATGATATCATCACAATCGGGATTGGAAGGGGAAAGGGAGCCAAAGTATTGGGAGGAAAATGTCCGATGCGATTGACGTAGGTCCGATGCGAAAATACTTTGTATAAACAAATTAAAATAAAATTTGAATAAAACAAAGGGTAAGGCCCTTTATTATGAATGAGAAGAGGTTTTTATGTGGTGGGACTGGGGTTAATCGACATCAAATATCGGAGGAGGGAGCGGGGTATAACATAACACAATACTTCCGATGCTATGGGGAAATACCTTTGTATAAAATGAAATAAACAAAATTTAAGTTTAACGAAGGCAAAGGCCCTTTATATTATGAATGGGCGGAGGATTTAGATCAGGATTGGCCCTTGTGTATCTTCTTGAAGCTAGTGTGGTCAAATTTCTATTTTACAAAATTTTATTTCCAGCCTAACAAACTCTGAACATCATCTTCCAGAGTGTAGGAATTTACAAGGAAAATATTACTGGGGTGATGAATATTTTATGCTAAATTACTCCCCAGTATGGTCGCTAGAGATGTTAGCACCCGATCTGGTCCTTAGGCTGAAAAAGGCAAATCAGGGTAACATCTAAACCATGATAAGCCTTGTAGCTAGCCCTACAAGGTCAGGAGAGGGCTCTCTCCGTGAAAAAATATTCAACAAAATACAATTATGAACTGATATTAGGCTAGGTAAAATGATGGGAATATGTTTTAAATGAAATGAATGAATTTTTCAGGGATATGTGGGACAACACGGGACAATTTGAAACTAGGAAACTAAATCAGGATACAGGGTATTTCATGGGGAAAGGTAGGAAGGAAATTTTAGCAATTAAGTTTAATTAAAGATGGAATGGAAAGACTGGTGAGGAGATGAAAAGGGCATGGATGATTTAAGTGGTGGGACCGGGGTCCATTGGCATCAGAGATTGGAGGAGGGCGGAGGGGAGGTCATATTTAACAATGCCGATTGGAATGGTCCGATTGGCTATGGGCCATCAGATCGGATGATAAGATCGATAGTGGAGGTATGGTCAGAGGGTGTCAATCGGGGGGGAGTCTTTTGAAAATGCTGATTGCGTAGAGGCTTTCGGATTGTCGATCGGATCGACGGCCGAGGTGACATCGGGCGGGTTTTCATTGGGGGTTGGCCATCGAAGATATACAATCAGAGGGGAGCAATGAAAGATGTCGATTGGGTATGGGACGTCCGATCGTCGATCGGATCGATGGCCAAGATGTAATCGGGCGGGGTTCCATCGGAAATTTACAATCGGGAGCCACTTAATGCAATTGCATTGGAGGTTTCGCGATGGGCCAATCAGGGCGCACTTATAAAATGTTGCGATGCGATGGGAAAGGGACTTGGGTAGGCGGGGTTTTATGATATAAACCTTTAAGTTTTATTATAAAGTTTCAAAGTATGGTGGGGAAGTGGTTAATAAATAAATCACATATTTATTTAAAATATTTAACAATGCGATTTTGTAATCAGAAGGGGAAAAAGGGGTTTTATAAAAGAAAATAATAAACTTTAATAAAACAAAGTTTAGGGAAAGGAGGGAAAAAAGGGAAGGTTTAGGGTATAGAGGACTTTTTACTTCACTTAGGCATAAATTTCAATCTAGTAGTCAGTTTTGAGAGTGTAGTATACCGTTGGAAATCTCTTTCCGAGCTGTTTCTGCTGAATCTACTTGGAACATGATTTGATGTTGAAAATGTTGTGGAAAACTTCTATGAAAGGCAGGGTGATGACTTTGTGGAGATAGCAGCTTCTGAATTGTGACTTATTACATATGCTGATATAAAATTACATAATGAATGATAATAAAGGAAAAGTATCATGTCTTCACCTCAAAACATGGTTTTGAGGTGAAAATTACATCAAACTGAATAAAACATCTCTTTGATCTTCCGAGTGCTGTGACTTTGAGTTTATTGACTTCCTCATGACCTTGCTGATTTTTATTGACACTTGACTTATTAATTTAACCATGATGGAATCCTATAACCTAATGAGACCCATCCTATGACAAACTGACATGATTTTGAGAGTGAAAGTGACTCATGACTAAAGACCATATAGAGGTGAATCAGCAAGTTTCACATGAGGGAAAACTAATCAAAAATCACTACCATCAATGAATCCATGACCTAGCAGAATGGTGAAATTTATTGGTATGGGACTCCTAATATGCAAATGCAAAAGAGCAATTTTGATGACTGATGGCAGTATGAATAGACTGACACTAACAGGAGGAATGATAGGGGATATTTTCCAGATGATTTCAAGAAATAAAATCCACTTACCTTTGATGGAGAAATGAAGAATTCATAGGATGTAGAAGCTTGGTTGCTTGAAATGAATAATTTCTTTAGATTTCATGATTACCTAGAAAATAGGAAGACCAAAATAGCTAAATTCAGTAATAAATTTAAAGCAGACGTTTGGTGGGAATATGTAAAGGATGTCAGAGGTATTCACGAAGGTGAGTTGAATTGGATTGAGGTCGAGACACTATTCAGGAAGAAGTATCTATCGGAGAGATACTATGATGATAGGGAAAAATAATTATACAAGATGAAGATGGGATCTATGGCTGATGAGGAGTACACTAGAAAATTCTTTGATTTATTGAGGTATGTGCCTTATACCAAGGAGGATAAATCAAATATTCAAATATTCATCAGTGGGTTGTTTGTAGCATTCAAAGACAAGATCGAGTTCGACGAGCCTAGATCATTGAAGGAAGCCATTGAGAAGTTAAAGCATTGTTATGAGAAATCTAAGCGCAGATCTGATACTAAGCAGGATTGGAGAGGTAATGAAAAGAATAAAGGAAAATGGGATAAGAAGCAAACTAGACCTCAGGACACATGTAACAAAGCGAACGTAGTATTGCATAAGAAGTTCAATGCATATGATAGAGCACATGGATTTCAGTATGAGGAGCAGTACAAGGGTGTGGATTGGAATCCTTTACAGTGTTGGACTTATGGCAAGGATCATCACCAGGGAAATTGTCTGCAACATCAAGCTGGTTGACCACATATTTACAGTGCTCAAGAGGGAGAAACAGTGGGGGATGTTGGAAAGAGTATTCCACGGATTTATGCATCGTTGGATAATAGGAAGGATTATCATTAGGCATCTATTATCGAGATTAATGGTAAGCTTTGTGATCAATTTGTTTCTATTTTGATAGACCCTAGATCTAATTATAGTTATGTTAACCCTCACTTGGTGCATAAGTGTGGTTTGAATAAAGAAGTGCATGTAGAGTTTTGGTTAGTGTAGTTGGATAAAAGAAAAAAGAAAAGGGTTCATCACTAGGTAAGATTTTGTGCACATTAGAGAAAATTTCAGCCTAAAAGTGGCCTACTAAGGAAAAATAATAAAATAATAAAATAAGAGTTATGAATTTTGGAGGGAAAAGAATAAAACAACTTTTTTTTTAATTGTATTTTTGTCTTATCTCCTTATAATTTTACTTAAATTTAAAATGTAGACACTCGTTGGATGTGAAATTAAATTTTTCATCCAAAGAGTACCCATTATGCATACTTTTGAGAAGACCCACATGGATAAAAATTGCAGATACATTAAAAAATCTTGTTGAACACACTTTTTTAATGTATATGCAATTTTTATCAATATGGGTCTTCTCAGAAGTATGCACAATAGGTAGTCGTTGGATGTGGAATTTAATTCTACATCCAATGAGTGTCTAAACTTGAAATTTGAGTAAACCTACGAGGAGATAATCTAAAAATATAATTAAAAAAAAAAAGTAATTTTTTTCCTTCCAAAATATTTACATGTGCCTGTTTTTAAATTTAACGAATTTAGATTGGTTTAAATATTATGTACGTGAAAATTTCATGGGAACTTTTAGGATTATATTTTCTCTAGTGTTTGAGTTGAATGGTATGCCTACCTCAGCACATTTTAATGTACTTGCGTTGGGATCGAATTAATGCTTTTGGGTATGGACTAGTGTATCTTCATAGGACTAAGGTGGACCATTATGAAAAAGCTATTGAGTATTTGGATGACAATGGAGAACAAAGTATATTGCAAGGTAAGAAGAAGGAAACATCAATTAGAATGGCTGAAACTAAGCAGGCCAAGCGTAGTTGCAGAAATGGGTGTGTGTTATTTGCAATGCATGTTTCTAGTGATAAAGGTAAGGAGGATGAGGATGCAGAGGTATTGAATAGGTACCCGATCTTACAAAAGTTTCAGGATGTATTTCCAATAGAGATTTCATAGTTTCCACCTCACGGGGAAGTGGATTTATTTATTGAGTTGGTATTAGGGGTAACACCAACATCAAAGGGACTGTACTTAATGAGCACACCAAAGTTAGTAAAGCTGAAGTTGTAGTTGAAAGATATTATTGAAAAAGGATACATTAGGCCAAGTGTATTGTCATGGGATGAGCCATTGTTGTTTGTGAAAAATAAGGATGGAACTCCCAGGCTATGCATTTATTACACGCAACTCAACATGGTAACAATCAAGAACAGGTATCTATTGTCGAGGATTGATGACTTGTTTGATTAGTTGAAGGGAGAAGCAGTGTTCTCAAAGATTGATTTGAGATTAGGATACCATCAAATATGCGTTAAGGAAGAGGAAATTTACAAGACAAATTTTAGAACCAGGTATGGGAATTATGAGTTTATTGTAGTTCCTTTCAGTTTAACTAATTCTCCAACCACTTTTATGTGCTTGATGAGTAGTTTACTGCGTCCATATCTGGATAAGTTTTTTATTGTATTCATTGAAGATATATTGATATGTTATAAGAATGAAGAAGAGCATGCCAAACATTTAGCAGAATTATTGAGATTTCTAAGAGAGCATTAGTTGTATTCAAATCTTAGAAAATGTAGTTTCTTTCATACAATGGTACATTACTTGGGACATGTGGTTTCCAAGGAAGGAATAGAAGTGGATCTGGAAAATATAAAAGCTATCATGGAATGGGCAGCTCCTATGAATGTGGATGACTTAATATCATTCAAGGGGGTAGCAGGGTATTATAGAAGGTTCATCAAGAAAGACTCTCAGATTTCATATCCTATTGCATCACTACAGGGGAAAAGTAAGAAATTTGAATGGACAGAGGAATGCACAACACATTTTTAATAGTCAAAGAAGTTGTTGAATAATGCTTAATTTTTGAAGATTATAATTCCATACAAATAGTTTGTAGTGTGTACATATTCTTATAGGAGAGGGCTTGGAGGATAACTTATGCAGGAAGGACAATTGGTATGCTATGAATCAAGGAATCTGAATGAGCACAAACAAAATTATCGTACACATGATCTTCAATTGGAAACAATCATCCATGCATTGAAGATGTGGATACACTATCTTCTTGGAAAGAGGTTTGTATAGATGAGCAGTCACAGTGGGTTGAGGTATATATTTTACCAACTGAATATGAATTTCAAACAATATAGATGGTTTTCCATGATCAGTGAGTTCAACTTTGAGTTCAGGTACATTAAAGGTAAAGAGAATGGGGTTACAAATTATCTTAGCATAAGAGTACAGGTAAATCATGTAACATCTATGATTTCATATGGGACATATATACAATATCGGATCTTACAGGTAGTTCAATAGGATGATGGGTATAGGGATATTAGGCACATCTTACAATGGGATATAGGTGACCAGGATGTGGACTATTTTCTCGAAAATAGATGGTTTGGTCATATTTAGGGACAAGATATATGTGCCAGACAAAAGTGAGCTCAAGAAGCTTATATTGAGGGAATTTTATGCTACGTTGTAGTCAGGTCACCCATGATATCAGAAAACATTGACAATAGTGAAGAAATTATACTATTGGTTGAATATAAGGGAAGAAGTTGTAGAGTTTGTGGCTTGTTACTTGGATTTTAAATAGTTATAAGCAGAGTGTAAGCATCCAAGTAGATTACTACAACCGATTATGATTCCAGAGTGGAACTGGGAGGCCATCCCCATGGATTTCATCACAGGTTTTCTGAGGAAATATAGAAAACATGATTCTATTATGGTTGTGGTTGAAATGTTGACAGAGGTAGTACACTTCATTCCAATTATTTCTACTTATTCATCTAATGATGTATAACATGAATTCATCGGAGAAGTAGTAAGTTTGCATGGCGTTCTGAAGAATATTGTGCCAAATAGGGATTCAAATTTCTCTTTTAGGTTTTGGAAAGAATTATTTGTAGGTTTGGCTATAGATTTTTCCTTCAACAAAAATTATAATCCACAGACATATGGACAGAGAGATGTTGGGCCGTTAATATGCCATTATTATTATCACTTGTGAATGCTTATTCCACCCATTTCTACCATTCTTCATCACGTCATTTATTATAATTTATTATTTAAATCCATTTTATAATGATTTATGCTCTTATGAATGAATATTATTTATTCTCATTTATTTCTAATAAATTGATGATTATGCATGATTTTATCAATGATAGTTTTAATAAATCAGTTGTAACATTATTCATCATTTTTAGCCTCCAAGATAATTTCCAGATTGAAGATTTGATCATTAAAAGTGCCAACTCAGAAATTCGCTGGAATAGGAAGTGACGGTTTTGCGGTTGAGATTCTGAGCAAATGAAGCAGAATCTGGAAAATCCGGAACATGGGTTTTGTCCAGAACGGACCCAATTAACTTTTCCAAAGAATGTTTTGCCCAAATTCGGCTTGTAATGAGAGAAACGCAGGGTTCTTTGAGCACGATTTTCTCAGATTTGTTGTTGCGGCCGTCCTCCAAATCTCAGCTGCAAAGCCAAATTCGCCTTGTTCTTGTTGATCAAATGGTTAGAAGCAAACCAATTTTGTAATAGAAATCATGTTATACTTATCTTTATTGTAACTTCTCTCTGATCTCTCTTTATTTAAATCAGAACAGAGATCAGAGAGGGGGGAATTTTGGGGATGATTTCAGATGGAAAAATGATGGAGAATTGAGGATTTAGAATTAGAGATTTAGAATTAAGAATTCATGATAGGATAGGAGGAAGAAAGGATTGTTGCATGATGTAATTCTCAAGCATTTTCTCTTGTAATGATTTCACACTTTAATGATTAATACCTGATTCGGGAGTTGTTGTTCATTCTTTTCATCTGAAGTAGCCCAGCAGCATCCGCTGGTGGCTAAGGGCCCAGCCTCTGGTGGAGTACACTGCTGCTGTATTTTATCTTTCCGATTTCTGCCGTGTGATGGTTTGGTTTCCTTCTCATTTCTTCAAATTGTGTTATTCAGCAATCTTTTGTTTATGAACATTTTGCAGAATTGTGAAATCATAATTCGATTGCGTAGTGACAAAATTATTAATCATAAATTGAATTTTCCTGCTCTTAATTCTAATATAATACTGCGCTGTCTGATTAAGATTGTGGTTCATTTAGTTGTTGTTTATTTGTAATTGCAATTGTTGTCAATTATGTTACTATTCAATTATAACTGCAATTGTTGTTGCTTCAATAACTGTGATTAATGTTCATGCTGCTGGGTTAAGGTCGCTGATTCAATTACATCTGTAGTTGCTGCGCATTTCTATTTCATTAGCTTTGCTGTTCAGTTTTCCAATAGATTTAGTTGTTGTTCCTTTTCCGCAAGGATTTGTTTTTGCCTTTTAAATGTTATTACAACAAGTGTGTTTATTCCATTTCTGTTAGCAGCATTATTGATTTATCATTTTCAATTTATTGCTTTAGTATGGTGTGAGAGATCAACAACTGTAAAGGACATTGGCTATCGCTGCCTAAGTTCTCAGATTGTGGATCTTCTTTATGCTTGATTTAATTTATATCAGTTAAACAAGGATAGAGTTTTGTTGTTCAATCCTATTGATAGAAATAGACGATGTTCCATTTCTTGTTATTTGCATTATCTTTGCTTTGGTGTGTAGAAGGTCTGAGACTGTAGTGAACATTGACATATGCTGTCTAGTTCCCAGTTTGATGATCTTTCTTTTGAGTGCCTTTTCAATTGCATCAATCTCTAGAGGAATGAGTTATTTCTACTGTATCCTCAATTGATGTTTGCTGAGTGAATAGTTGGATTTCAGAGCATTTGAGTTTGTGTTATTGTTGGATTTCTTTTTCAAGCTTTCATTTACTTTTGGATTTTAAGCACTATACTGCAAAACATTACTCTTGAGTAAATAGCCGCCTCAGACTGAGTATACTCTTGAAATAAAAAGTCGTCCCTGGGTTGATAATTAATGTGAAGGTAATTAGGAGTTAAAAAGACCCTTTTTATCGCTCCACAAGAGAGAGGGTCAATAGGATATTGGAAGGCATGTGGAGGATGTATGTGATGAATAAAAATTAGAGGTGGGAAGAGTATCTTCCACTGGTTGAGTTTTCTTACAACAATGGGTATCAAGAGTCGCTAAGGATGAGTCTATTAGAGGAACTTTATGGGCGGATTTGTAATACTCCCATCAGTTGGAGTGATCTAGTGAAAAGAGTATTGATAGGACCATACATGTTGGCATAAATGGAACAAGAAATGCAGGTAATCGAGAAGAGTATGAAGGCAACATGGGACATATAGAATAGGTGTACTCGTGCATCAAGTCAAAGAAGAGCTCCTTGAGGATTAGATCATGTGCCAAGTTGTCACCTTGGTATTGTGTACCTTTCAAGATTCTTGAAATTATTGGACCAATAGCCTATCGACTTGCACTTCCTCCAACAGTGAAATTCCATGATGTTTTCCATGTGTCATTACTCGATAAGTATGTTAAAGGTGATTATCATGTTATTGAATGGTCTGTATTGCAAGTGGATCCAGAAGGATAATTCTATCCAAAACCTCAGCACATTTTGAAGTGAAAAATGCTCATGCTCCACAATCTATCAATTGAGCAAGTTAAAGTGCAATGGAAGCACTTTGGGCTCGATGAAGCTACATGGGAGATGGTTGATCACATGTGGGCTATGTATCCTTCTCTATTTGCTGGTAGAGCGAATGTTTTGGAATATTTTTTGGTTTGATATTTTGGTACCGGTCTATATATGTATATGGATGTAAATACCACCATGAGTTGTGTTTTAAAGCTCCAATAAGTGGTATGGGTGTTGTCTCGTTATGGTTGTCGTGTTATAATGTTTCTCATACTGGTTTTCTTCTCAGTAGGATAACCATTGTAAATACTGCAACTAGCTAAGTTATAAAGATCCATGGGAAGTATATTATGTTTTTCAGTAGTCTTGTTGGTTGTAGGTGTCATTGAACACCAAGGACAATGTTCCCCCAAGGGGGAGGGTTCTGTAACAACCCTGGTAAAAATTCCATGTAATAAAGGAAAAATGATAACCTGGCTCATGGGACACATATTCCAAGTTGAATGTCGGTAAAAATAATAGTGATGGGAATCACTTGTGATTGATTAATGGCTATGTAAATTGGAAAAGGAAATGGAAAAGGCTTTGGAAAGTAAAGTGACATTTATTGGTATTTTATTTATGAAAATAATGGAAAATAAGAGAAAGGGAAGGTGAAAAGTCAGAGGCTGCATATGAGTAGGAAAATGAAGGAAAATAATTGAAAATTAAGAAAATAGAGGCCTCATTGATAAAAAGGGTTATGAGGATCATGTCACCGGTTTTTTCAGTGATATACTTTTGTAAGTTCAATTTTGGAGCTCTCATTCTATTCTCTCTCTCATACTCTTGGACACTTAGATTTTTCTTGGATCACTCTTGGAGGAGTGTGGCATACTTAGGATTTGATGAAAGCAGGCAAAGGAAAAGAAGGAAAGTGCAAGAGGACATCGGGATCAACAATTACAATGAGTATTTCTTGTAGGTACTGAGTTGCATGTATGATTTCCTTAATAGTTTTGGCATGCATGGCACACGCTTGTGGTCTCTTAGATAATGTCTGTTAATGGAATGAAGGCTTTCATGGATTGACAACAATTTTTCCTAGCCTTACCATTTCCTGGATAACCATGGTGTTGTGGGTTTTTCTATTTTCTGGTTGGTTTGCATGTTCCTTATGGTTGTGTGTTGAGTTACTAATTCCTGGAAGCCTTGGTTGGAGAAATTATTTGGAAGCCCTGTAAAAGCTTTGGTTGAGTTACTACTCTTAGAAACCTTGGTTAGAAAAAATCTATGGAAGTCCTTGGTGGGTTTCGTTACTAGTCCTCAAAGCCCTGTTTGGAAAAATTCTCTAGAAACCCTGCAATACATATGGGTTGGGTTACTAGTCCTCGAAGCCCTAGTTGGAAAAAATTCTATAGAGCCCTAAACATATTGGGTAGAGACCGATCTGCTGATGGTTAGTGATGTCTGAACGTGATGTGGAATCACTAGTTGATGGTTGAGGTGGTTTGGCCTCTGGAAGCCCTAGTTTGGTTTTTTTTGAATTGTTCCATGAGATCCCACATTCCTACTTGGAATATAGCGCATGGGTTATTGGCTAAAAGAAAGATTTGGTTCAACCCAATATATGATCGGGTGGTACGATGAAGTTCCAAACCTGGTTTCATTTTTCTTATGTCAATAAGATCTCTTTACCTCTTGCATTTGATGGGTAAATGTACCTACTATTATGTGGTTTTATGGTTGTCACACCCTTCTTATTTTTGTCATTTATATGTTAGATATCAGTATGTTTTATGACAAACTTGATGTATGAATCTTATCATGTTTTTATTAGAAAATGAATTAAAAATGAATATATGACCTAATATATGATAATGCATCTATTTTGAAAAGGAATCAATGCTTCTTAATGATTCTCAGATAAATATGAAACCCCTATGCTTAGATGTGTTGTTATGACCTGTAGATTACATATTTGTGGCATGTTTGACGAAATTCCATTCATGGATGGTAGGGTTTGGATCAAGTACTTGTACCAATTATTGCATTAGTAACCTTATGCCATTGTTTTTTATCATTTCTAAAAGTTTCATGAAGTTCTGGGCAGTGGCCCGATACCTAGCCCTGAAAAAGTGGCTCAGAATCTAGGGTCGTTGGCTTATAAATTCTTGAAAAATTCCACAATCGTTGGCATTCCTTGTTGTGGGAGTTACTAGAATGCCTATGTTTCATGTATGTCTTGGCATGGAAGCGGTTGAGGGTCCATATAAGTAAAATTTCAAGTTGTCTCAGGGGTTGGTCACCTAGAAGGGTTGGTTTTCTCCTCAAGGTTATGTAGCATGTGTGGAAGGTCAGATTGGTATTTTCATGTCAGTTCCACTTCCTTAACTGTACTTGGGAATTTGAATCGTATTGTAGTAACTATTTTTCACATGTTTACCCCAGTGGATGAGTTAGCTTGGGTAAATGTGGGAGGAGGGTGTTACACCATATGTGACTTTTCATATTCCACATGTGACTATTGGAATTCCACACATTTACATTTTTTCATTTTTTTGAAAATACATAATTACATTCCACATCATGTGGCAAGACCCAAGGACTCATATGACATTGTGATGATACTTGTACAAGACATAACTTGGAAATTATGACATGTAACTCCATGATGATGCAGAAATGAAAATCTTCTCTCTTGTTGCTATATCTTTCATTCTTGATGATATATTTGATCTGTACATTATCTTCACCTTCCAAAGGGTCTTGGATCAATATTAGAACCTTTTGATTTATCATGAAATGTCATCTTTTTTTCATGGTCCGAGATCTCTTCATGTCTTCATGACGGTTCTTCATTATGCTTCTTTCATTCAAGTGGCTCTTTGTTTCTTCTCCTTGAGATCTTCCTTTAGCATCAATTTTCCATGTTGAGGTGGTACGCCTACAATTGAAGTTCAATCATGAAAAGGAAAGACCAGTCTAGAAATCATATATTCTATCCGTACTTTTCTCATGGAAGAAGTTGATTTTGATGGGCCTGCGTGAGGGCTGAGAGAGGAATTATTTTTGGGGATAACACATTTGAGGTAAAAAGTGGTTGAAGAAGGCATCACTACTCACTAGAAGCACATAATCGATTATAAGGATGAGCTCTTCAGGATATGATGCAGTGAGAAACTGAAGAGGTGAGGTTGATGATTTTGTTGATTGATATTGTGTGGTGATTAGGGCTTAAGGGAGAAGGAGATAGTGATAGAGCAGTTCAGCTTCATAATGACTACGAGAGGATATCATTGTGAACTACAACTGTGCACTGCACTAAGGGGAACAAAAAATAATAAGCGATGGCACAGTGATGGGTTCCACTTAGCAGAGAAGGAAATACTAGGAACTGTAATTGTGTAATGTGAATTGATTGAGAGGAATACTCTTATTCTAGCATAGTTGATGGTTAAAATGGTTTAGGGGTGAAATCACTATCCACTATAAATGTGCACTGCACTAAGGGAGGATTACTAGAAGAGTTGATTGTGCAGTTATCTGATAAGTCTGATAATTAAAACATAACTTTGCGACACTTAGAACACAAATTGTGACAAAGGTGTTGATTGGGACTAGAAAGTGTGCTAAGCTACAAGAATGTGTCTCTCACATATTATTATGATATACAGGATGTTATCACCAAATTTGATAACCTATCCATTTCTAACTAGGTGGATCGAAATACACCATGTAGGATTAATTTTACCATAATAAAATCACTTTCACTATAGGAAGTAATTTAGTAAACCATTTTCCTTAAATTATTTATGAGTAAAATTAAAAAAACCCCATATGACTAATTGAATAATCATTATATGTTTAATTTTCTCTAGGAATAATTATTAAATTATTATGTGATAATTATTCCTTATCACTTTTGACTAAATCACCTAGGAATAATTAAATAAATAATTATTTATTTATTATTCCTCAATTCTATTTTTGGAATAATTTTTAAACCACTATTTAATAATTATTTCAAATTCACGACTTTCTTAATACTCGCAAAATAATTAATAAATCATTTTATTTGTTAATTATTTCTAAATAAAGATATTTGACCATTTTGAATATCTATTTTCTCTCCCAAAAATATAATAAAGTATTCCTAATGATTAGATATTCATTTTGGTCAATAATATTTTATTTTCCCCCATTTTTGAGATCAACCCAATACTTTTCTATAAATAAGAGGGTTTTCCATTCATTATTTTCATATTTTGTTATTACATTAGGTATCCATTGTTGTTTGCTGTTTTGGATCACATATATATTTTTACTGCAGGGTGTTCTTGTTATATTATTGCAGACCTAAGGTGTAAATGACCATCTACCTCCAACTTGCAGATCCTGGTTCTGACAGTTGGTTTGTCCACTACGATCTCACCAAAATTTAGGGCCTTCTCCTCATTTCCAAATTCTCCAACAACTCACTATGTGTTGAAATTTGCAACAAGAAGTAGTGAAATTAGCAACCAGAAATAACAAAAAATGCACCCACATTGGTGAGGAATTCCTGATGCACACTGGTGAGGAATGTGGGGTGTCTAATTTATTTTCACTTAAATAAATTGTAATTTCATCTCATAACAACTTGTATCAATTAACTAAGTCGTGATGACTGAGTTACCTCAAGAAATTCAAGATGAGGGTCTAAGATGAGGCATGTATATGGATTCTAATATTTTGGGGGTCTGGTTATAGTTGATGCATTAGTGGGGTGTAAGTGTGAATTAGTTAACTCAATTAATTGAGTTAAAATCAGTTTAAATAGTTCTAACTTAGTGATGAGCTAGTGAGAGGTCTGGTGAATTAAATTAGATTTAAATCAGAATGAGTGATCAATCAATTAACTGATAATTCACTATTAATAGTTGCATGGATGTCATTTATGAGGAGGACCCAGTTGAGGCAAAGGTTAAAGGGAACATAACTATTAGTTATATTTATAGAAACTAACCCATGTGAAAATATAAATTCATTAAGATTTCATGATGGATTGCGCAATCAAGGAAGGTAATTTTTCCTATTTAATAGGGAGATAATTCCCTAGGAATTGTGTGAGCAAGGAAGGATGAAGGAAGGCTAAGAATTGGCAAAGTACTAGACCGATTTTTCCTAGATTAGTCTAGCACAGTTCATAGAGTGCTAGAATATTCATGAGAGATTAATCATTATATTGTTTCATGATTCCTTGAATTAATACACAATAGAGATAGAGTGGTTTTGGGTAGTTGTTTTCCCCAGATACATCTTGTGTTGTGCGAATGATTGTTTCATTCTCTTGCTTATATGTGATTGAGTGATCATGTTTTTTATTTTGAAAACATTGTATAAGGATTCAATATCATGTTTTAGTACATCACAAGATTGGTTTGAATCCATTGATAGAATTTCTACATGGTATCAGAGCGCCAGGAATCACAATAGAAGATAAGAATAGAGTTTTGTCTTGAACGGGTTTTAATCTGCGGATTTGTTCTTTAGGATCCAACAATAGATCAAGATGTCTTTCAATGGCTTGAGACTTGAATATTCTCCTGAGGGAAATTCGAATTACATAGCATGGAAGGACATGATAGAGGTATTTCTAGAGGAAAACGGGTTGAACGAATTCATAGATACTGATATTCCCAAGCTTGTAGTAGTAGACACCCAACTTCTTGATGCATGGTAGAAGAAGGTAGCAAAGGCGAGAAGGATCTTGTTAGAGATAATTCTAGATCATATTGTCTCGAATATCCATGGGAAGGCGGATCCATATGATATGTGGAAGGCATTGAAAGATCTATTTCAGAATATCAACGACCACAGGAAGTTGGTGCTAAAGGAAAAGCTTAGAAAGATCAAGATGGAGGAGGGAAAGATGATACCAACATAATTGACGAAGTTCAATAATGTCAAGATGAAATTGGAACGGTTGGTGTGATAGCAGCCTGGGATGATTTGGTGATCCTAGCACTTCTAGGCCTTCTCAAGAGCTGGCATAGTTACCAGGATTTTTTGAATCAGAGGGAGAAGTTACCAGACTAAGATCATTTGTGGTCTGACTTGGTAATATAAGAAATAAGGCGGAGCACCAGAGATGGGACCTCTGACAAAGACAAAGAAGAATATTGTGAAATAGTCAGAAAAGGAAATAAATCCAAGGGAAATAAGTCCCAAGGTGAAGAGGGAAAGAGATACTTGTCCAAGATAAATTGTTTTCACTATCACAAGCATGGGCACTATGCCGTGAATTTTCCATAGAAGAAAGCAAGAAATAAAGAGCATCTAGTTGTAGCGGGTGAAACATTGGCTTCACTGTTCGAGCTTGATTTTACTCTCATTGCATGCATGGAAAGAACTATAATGGGATACAAGTTGTATCTAGACAGTGGTGCCTCATTCCATATGATGGGGAATAGATATCTCTTCAATGACTTGGAGGAGAAGGACATCTAGCATAACATAAAGTTTGGAGATGATGGTAGGTATAGCATGACTGACATAGGTACAATTACCTTTCAAAGGGAGTCTGGCTCCCTTCTTAGATTGGAAGATTTTTATTTTTTTCCAGGCCTAAGGAAGAATCTTGTCTCCATAGCGGTATTGGAAGACTGTGGTTATGGTTTCATATTTAGAAAAGGAAAGGTGTTCCTTAGACATATTTCCATGGGACAGGTGAAATATATCGGTTTAAGATTCAAGACCCTGTATGCTCTCGAGGTCGAGGATACATGCAAATATTTGAGGATAAAAGAAGTGGTTAGTGACTTGGTGGTTGAGAGGGAGAAATTATCTCTCAACAAGTAATTTCAGAAGCAGTCTCATAAGGTTGTGGAGTAGCCATAATTGGAGAAGCAGAGAGGAGACCGAGTAGAAGCGTCCACTAAAGCAGAGACCTACAGTAGGGGGGAATTGTGATCCATATGGACAGAGGGATTACATGTAGCTATACCTCCAAGTGATAGGTGGGGTGATGTGCAGATATAATCCCAAGAATAAATTTGGGCAGGTTCTATTGTGATGGCATGTCTCATGGATCGATACTGGCTATGAAGAGCCCACAGTACAATAGTAGAAGGAAAGATCGATTGGATTGATGTAGTCAAATTTCAGGAAGACATAAATCAAAGTGACAAATGTCAGTTACTGGAGCACAAATCAGAGTTGGAAATAGTGCAGAGGGCAAGGATGCAGATGTCAGCAGCAGTGCAAAGAGTCTAGTAGATAGGTGCAGTAGCTAGCAGCAGTCAGGAGACTCTGATGACAAATGCATTATATTGATTCAATTGTTCGGAGGCTATTCATTTTCAAGAGTTGCAGGTGTAAACAACACTAGAGAAGTGTTGCATGTAGAACATTCCAAAGGTACCAGATCAGGATAGATTGAATTCCTTTCTTGTTGAGAGGGAGTGTTGAAATCTGCAACAAGAAACAATGAAATTGACAACCAGAAAGGACAAAAAATGGACCCACATTGGTGAGGAAATTTAGATGCAAATTGGTGAGGAATTTATGATGCACATTGGTGAGGAAATTATGATGCACACTGGTGAGGAATTTCTAATGCACACTGGTGAGGAATGTGGGGCGTCTAATTTATTTTTTCCTTAAATAAATTGTAATTTCAACTCATAACAACTTGTATCAATTAACTAAGTCATCATGACTGAGTTAGCTCAAGAAATTCGGGTTGAGGGTCTAAGATGAGGCATGTAAAGGGATTCTAATATTCTTGGCGTCCAGTTGTAGTTGATGCATCAGTGGGGTGTAAATGTGAATTAGTTAACTCAATTAATTGAGTTAAAATTGGTTTAACTAGTTCTAACTGAGTGATGAGCTAGTGAGAGGTACAATGAATTAAATTAGATTTAATTCACAATAAGTGATCAATCATTTAACTAATAATTTGCTATTAATATCTGAATGCATGTATGTTATGAGGAAGACCTAGTTGAGACAAAGATTAAAGGGAACATAACCATCAATTTTATTTATAAAAAATTCCCATGTGAAATTATAAAGTCATTGAGATTCCATGATGGATTGCGCAGTCAAGGAAAGTTATTTTTTCCTATTTAATAGGGAGCTAATTCCCTAGGAATTGCGTGAGCAAGGCTGGCTAAAGGAAGGCTAAGAATTGGCTATTTA
This sequence comes from Pinus albicaulis, assembly GCA_034641835.2. NCBI lineage: Eukaryota > Viridiplantae > Streptophyta > Pinopsida > Pinales > Pinaceae > Pinus > Pinus albicaulis. Next base: position 727,064,088 of record CM076576.1, read on the forward strand.
CTAGACCAATTTTTCCTAGATAAGTGTGAGGAAGTTGGCAGAGTGTTGGAGAATCTCATGAGAGATTAAGCATTATATTGTTTCATGATTCCTTGAATTAATACACAATATAGATAGAGGGGTTTTGAGTAGTTTATTTCCCCAGATACATCTTGTGTTGCGTGATTGATTGTTTCTTTCTCTTACTTATATGTGATTGAGCGATCGTATTTTATATTCCACAAATATTGTAGAAGGATTTAGTATCTTGTTTTAGTACATCCAAAGATCTTTTTGAATCCATTGATATACTTTCTAAATGGTATGAGAGATATATTTGTACACTATGCAAATGAATTGGATTTGGGGGCAAAGCCCTTTTATAGGAAAAACCCTAGTTTTTCCATCACCCATTGCAACCAAACCATACCTCAATTTGACGATTCGTTAACACCATTGGAAAGCTATCAGCGATTTTTATAATGAGTCTCCCTTTATTTTTTGTAATTTGACACTCACCCGGAAACCATTTTTTCCATGAGGTTTCACTTTGCCGCCAATTAAAACCAAATTTCTTCATATGAGTTTATTGTACTTTGGTAGCACTTTTCTTTGCCACTTTTTGACTCATGTGTCAATTTTCATTATGTGTAACAATTGTTTACTTGTGTTTTTATTGTCCCCTCTGGGCCTCCCCCATATGGCAGCATCATCGAATCACCCTTGTTCAAATCATCTGAGACAAGTCACCCTTGCATTCATGGAGTCTGTTCTGAGTCCCATTGAGTCCTATTACAATGTTCCAGCCATATTTTCATTGCATGCATCCCATTTTTATCATTTTGGTCTCTAGCTATATTGTTCTATCTCTGAAAATCCTATGTCTAAGTAATTGACTATCCCCTCCAGAATCAATTCAATCACATCCAGGTCAACTATGCATATTATGCTCTAACAAGGGAAGTCATCAGTCCACCTCTCATCATATTTCCTTCCATAATCATCCTTGGATTCATGCCAACAGTCACCTTACTATGATCCCTCATGCCTTTGTTGAGGATTCATCATTACCTCAACTCTAGTAGGCCCTCTTATGTCAACTTCATCACATTTATACCAGAAGTGTGGTCTAGAGGAAGGTGTACCTTGGTTCCAGTTATCATTATTGTTTGGTACCTTGGATTAAGTAAATAAAATCTTTATTTACCTTTAACTTGGTTGTTTCTCATGTGCTTGAGTTCAATTGATTATTGCACAATTGAGAATTGTACACTTTGTGGTCCAGTGATCCAACAGATTGTGCCAGTGATTCTTAGGTGTGTGTGGGATTTTCTAGACCTTATGAGGGGGTGGTTCTTCTGGTATTACCCCACATTACCAGATTTATGTAGATTATCAGCCAACCTCAAATGCAGTTCCACAGGTTTGATGGGTTCGGTTTTAGCCGCTTTCAGTGCCCACCACATTGATGTCTCCATCATATGATCCATTCATATCTTAAGAGCCATTTCCAGTTAAACAAGGCTTATTTTTTTGTGATTCCCCCTCGCCATGTCATCTTGAGGGTAATTATCTCTCATGTACTCAGATGTTATTGTATTCAGTCCTGGCCTCCATTTCTCCAGTCACATTATGTATATGGGATTCATTGTATTATTTTCTAGCCCATTGATGCCAACATATCATGTATCTTGTATCATGTACTTTGTTTCTCAGACCCGCATTATTGCGAGCACCATCATTATTTGTACTCAGTTATCTCGGCGTGTATAGGTATGCCTCCCCCGACTCATTTGAGAGTATTCTAAAATAAAAAGGAAACTTATATCAGTTTAGTAGGTCTCGCCCCCTCCATTCCTCTGTCCTTGAATTTCTTCAGATATATATATCTCTCTATGTGGCTCTGAATCCCCTTTGGTGTCTCATGGAAGTGTAACCTAAAGTGTATTTCAGACATACAATTTTCTCCTAACACTCATACATTAGGGGGAAAACTGTTATCACCAAAAAATGATCACCTATCCATTTCTAACTAAGCGGATCAAAATACACCATGTAGGACTAATTTTACCATTGTAAAATCACTTTCACTATAGAAAATAATTTAGTAAGACATTTTTATTAAATTATTTATAGCTAAAATTACAAAACCCCATGAGAATAATTGAATAAATCATTATTTATTTAATTTTCTATAGGAATAATTATTAAATCATTATTCGATAATTATTGTTGGTCACATTTGACTAAATCACCTAGAAATAATTAAATAAATCATTATTTATTTATTATTCCTTAATTCTATTTTTATAATAATAGTTAAATCACCATTGAATAATTATTTCAATTTCACACATTTCTTAATACTCATGCAATAATTAATAAATTATTTCTAAATAAATATATTTGACCATTTTGAATATATTTTCTATCTCCAAAAAGTATAATAAAGTATTTCTAATGGTTAGATCTTGATTTTGGTCAATAATATTTTAGTATTCCCCATTTTCGAGATCAACCCAATACTTTGTTATAAATAAGAGGGTTTTCCATGAGCTATTCACCATGATCATTATCATTGTAACCACTACCACTTTCTTGAATTCGAGCTCCCACTAGAGTTGTATTCACATTTTTGTTATGTTCACATATTGAGAGAGAATCGATCACTGAAGCATCAAGGACATCAAAAGGACCCATCCCATGAAGGGGGATTTGCAGACCCTTTTTGTAGATCTCCTTCACTAAGTGTTATCAATAAAGTTTATTATTTATTTAAAAAATATTTTCATATTGGGTTATTACATTGGATATTTATTGTTTGTTATTTTGGATTGCATAAATCATTTTACTATAGGGTTTTCTCATTTTATTATTGCAGATATGAGACATAAATGGGAACCTACCTCCAACTCGCAGATCCAAATTCCGACAGTCATTTTGTCTGCAATTATATCCGCAATATTTAGGGCCTTATCCTCCTCTCCAAATTATACAATAGCTCACTATGCAAATGAATTCGTTTTGGGGGTGAGAAGCCCTTTTATAGGAAAACCCCTAGTTTTTTTGTCACCCATCGCGACCAAACCATAGCTCATTTTCAAAAACCATTAGCATCGTTGGAAATCAGTCACAAAATTTTATAATGGGTCTCCCTTTGTTATTTTTAATTTCACACTTCACTTGGAAGCCATTTTTTCCACAACGTTTCACTTTGTCGCCAATTAAAACCAAATTTCTTCAAATGAGCCACTTGTACTTTGGTACCACTTTTCCTTGGCACTTGTCGACTCATGTGTCGATTTTCATCATGTGTAACCATTATTTACTCATTTTTTTATGGTCCCCTCTGGGCGCCCCCTGTGTGGCATCATCATCAAGTCACCCTTGTTCAGAGCATCCGAGATGAGTCACCCTTGTATTCATGGAGTCTATTTCGATTCCCAGTGATTCTTTTTACAGTCACCCTCTCATCTTGTTTCCTTCCATCCTCATCCCTGGTGTCATTCTACCAGTCACCTTACTATGATCCCTCAGGCATTTGTTGAGGATTCCTCATTACCTCAACTCTAGCGGGTTCTCTTCTCTCGACTTCAGCACATTTATACCAGAAGTGTGGTCTAGAGGGAGGTTTACCTTGGTTCCAACTCTCATTATTTTTTGGTACCTTGTGTTAGTGCTCGAATCTGCCTTAGGCTGAAAGAAGGCAAGGTTCAAGGCAACATCAAACCAAGCTCAGCCTCGTAGCTAGCCCTACGAGGACAGGAGAGGGCTCTCTCCAGTCAATCTCGATAAAATGATCAATACGGTGCGAGATGACTAAAAATGGGAACTGATTTTAGGCTAGTAAATAAATAGGAAGGGGTATTTTGATAAATGACTGGGTTTTCTGGGCAGTATGGGGACAAAGGACAGCATGAGCAGGGAAATTAAATGAAAGACACAGATTATCTCATGAGGCAAGATAGGCAAGAGCTTAAGCATCCAAATGGAAATTATATGGAGTGGAAGGATTGTTAAGGAAGCTGAAAAGGGTATTTATGAATGAATCCTTTTCAGACAGAAGAAGAAACACAAAACATGAACGCTTCTCCAAGGTAGAGCAATACATTGGATTCCACCTTTCTTACTCAGAAGCACTCAAATTGAAATGATTATTAATGAACTGTGAAACATAACAGGATACATATGAAAAAAAGAAGAAGAAACACACGCTAATTCGTTACCACACGGATCTTATGAAACAGAGCTGCAAATTTCATTTATTCTCTGTCAAACAAATGTACAATGAAGCTCTGTGTTTCTGCTCCACACACCTCTCCCAGAACTCTCCCTAACAAATGTTTTTCAATATAATAAATAAAACTATCTGTGGGAAAACAGATAGACACAAAATGAGGGATTATTTAATCATTATTAACAAGCAAAAGATGAAGAGTCGGCCATCTGTTCTGAAGCAGCGTCCCCTTTTCTACTCGAATCTTTTGATGATCGATGAAGAGGTGACATCTGTAATGTAGACCTTCCAAATCACAACTGAAGTAAAAAAATAGACTATCCACTTCTATTTCCCAGCTATGGTAGATGTCTCCATTTAAATTTAGACTTTCAGCCTTTGACTGCCACTTTCCCTTTTACTGTTTAAATAAAACCAATTTTTCATAATTAGCATCCTTTGCAACATTTGGGGCGCTTTCAAATTGACGTATCAAATTCAAGTTATGGATGCGTCAGATCTTGAATTACCAATTCAGATCATGTTAATTATTTCACATCGAGGCTGATTTCACATTTGGGATTGGATCCTATTGGTAGTGCTAAGTTTCAAATACCTACCAACACTACAATTATAGAGCGATGAAAATGAGAAGGCTCGAGTTATGACCCTGCCCATGCATGGCACGTTCATTTTTAACACGTGGATAACATAAACAGACTTGCACTACTCTCCTTAACCAGTCAAAAAGCTAAGGAAACAATTTAGGTATTTAAAAGAACTTGCTGGCACTCCCATCATTGGAAAACAGCACTAATTTAGTTGATCTCAAAATAATTGAAATCATTAAAATGCCTGTAGAAAATGCTCTAGAAAATTTTGATCGACCAATCCTCATCAATCCGTACATTTGGTTTCCGGACATTCACTACACTAGGATATGATCCTTTCCACAGCATTAGCGGACCAGATTCTATGTCAACTCTATGATTTGATGGTTCAACAACAACTGTTTTTCCTACCTTTGATATTTGTGACTTTAATGCCAACAGTATAATTCTCTCTATGACGCAGCTGGATGGGAACAGTTTCTTGTCTGACTTATCAGGCGCAAGGTTGACTGATGTAAGTCTACCATTTGAGAACACAAATCTCCGATGGGTGTAAGCCCCTTTTTATAATCATAACTTCTCCCATCATCTACATAGAGCTCACCTCCAGCCTCCAACAGCATGTTTTATAATCCTAATTCTCAAGTCAGCTCTCATCGGCCTTCTTTACTCTCACCATCAACCTTTGATGGAGTTACTTTCTCTCTCTGCTGCAGACAATGCCACGCTTCCATGGCTTAAAACTGATGAGCTCTCTACACTGTTGTACAATGGTGGTGTTTCTACGACAGGTGGACTGTCACGTTACATTTTTCATTTAAATAAAACCAATTTAATAAAAATGAATTTTAACAAAAATACGCCTTTAATGAACTGAAACAGAGTTCCGTTGATGTGCCCAAAATCGTTTCCATAGACAGGTTGTGAATTGCGCATAATGAACTGGGACGTAAAGATCCATTGGCATTTAGAGCTACTGGCAAGACATTTGTGTGGACAGTCATTACTTCAAACTGTTGCAATTGCATTTCAGAAGGCTGATGAGATGATAGTGATAACGAGAGTCCTTGGCCCATGCCGCATTTACAACATTCAATACCCAACAGGCATTCATAACTTTTGTTTGACTGCCCTGTAACGCAAGTCTTATTCTTGCCTTCAATCTGAAAACCAATGGTTCATGCAGCTTATTAGAAGAAAATGCCAACAACGGATTCGTCTTTCAGGTTTAATCCATTTTTCCTTTTAAACCACCTCCGAGCTCATCGAAGCATCCAATTGAATTCCTGTAGGTGGTTCCAATATATCGACGGGCTCCTTGGGAAAACTGGATTTCGGCAACCACAGATGCATATAGATCAAAACAAACCAATTCTAACAAAAAAATCTGCAATTACCAGCATTACAAACTTATTTGGAGAAAACACACTTGAAATCATTTGAGTTTGGTGGTTCAGAGATAATTTTCGGCCTATGGGCTCTATGCGCCGTGCGCAGACCCAATGCGCCGTGGCCTTTGGGTGCGTCGCGCCTATGGGAAATGACACTGTTAATTCTGGCTTTATGCGCCGCGTTGATCCTGTGCGCCGCGCCCAACTTCAATGCATCGCGCCACACACAAACCCATAGTTTCAGCTTCAAAATGCAATTGCGCCCTCTCACATTAGCAACTGGTGACATTTATGGCTTTCTCCAAGTTATAGCATCACTGCATCGATCGATAATCTTCAGATTTTCCGACTTAACTTCCACAACACAGTCAGTAGGCACTTCAACAGAAACTGTCCTACCAATGCTGCAGAACTTTGGCACTTTCCCATTTTGATACAAACTCTGTCTTTTATTTACTTCTGACTTTTTGTGCTGATGATGTCCTTTCTGTCTTTGCTTTGCAGGGATAGGAGCTACTGAAACCGAAACAGGGCTGCCATTGAAGAGCTGTAGAATTTGAAACACTTTGACAAATTACATATTTATTACAAAAACACATTTGATGATTTCTTCTTCAAAACAAGGTTTTGAAGAAGAATCAATATCACATTATTGACAATGACAATCTTGAAATAAAAACTCACTGAAGACATCCTCATGGCCTGCGCATGTTATTTCACACTTGTGAAGACAAAACCCTGGACTCAAAAACTAAAATAACTCTTTTTTACCACAATGGCATTGATGACTGCAAATGACGAGAAATGAACTTTGGTGAATTTGACTCTGGCGGAGGACTGACAAGACCGAGTCTAACATTGGCTCCAATGGGGATGGCAGCTGCCGCTTCTTGGAGGTGCCAAGAACTGCAGATCTTTGGGAGAGCAGACCGTGCCTCCATCCATTGGGCTATGGAATCATTATTTCGACAGACAACACGAGACTTTTGACTCAGTTATGGACTGAAACTTGACTGAAATGATTGAAACACTAATTCGACAAACTGCAAACCAAAACTGCAATGAAACTAGAACAACATGCTACCTCTGGCTACTTATTTATTTACAAAATCTACCCTACTTTGCTGCAGAGCCAATAGATCAAGTAATACTGTAATGCCAGATCAACCATTCAAGTAACTGTGACAAGGATGCTGCTTGAGAGTGCTTCCACCAGGACACAAATGTAATTGCTGGCAGCCATACATGCACATAATCAGTCTGGTTATGTAAAATACAATTTGATCTATCTTTAAAACTAAAAAACATTTCCATGTACATCGCAATAGGATCGCAAAAGCCAGACTCTGTTTGCTACCCCAACTCTGCAATACATACTTCCAGCTGCACACTGTCAATGCAAACATCCGTAGGTTTCTCTATTGTTTCTTGTTTTGAAGGAGGGAGAGTTTCCAAGAACTTTTTGGGATTTCGGAAATCATTTGATTAGATCTGATCATTTAAATATTGAATCTCCTTCTCAATTCTTTCAACAACTAACTCACAGAAACTAGTTTTAGTTTCAAGAGGAAACTTCGGAGATTTCAAACATTGAAGCAAGACACTGAAAAATTCTTCATTAATATCAAAATCCACTAACAGATTTCTAACTTCTTTTACAGCTTCACACAGCGCAGGGTTTGCCACATACCCTACCATTGCATGAGTGGATCAGCGAGCACTGGAATCTCTGGATTGAGCTTGGAGTCGCCAGGTGAACAATTTCAGCCTTGCGGTGTCTCTGACTGTTGTCCACCATCAGCAATCGGATCTAAACTTTGTCATCCTTTACCGGGGAAAACGTCCCCAGTATGGTCACCACTATGTTAGCGCTTGAATCTGCCTTAGGCTAAAAGAAGGTGAGGTTCAAGGCAACATCAAACCAAGTTCAGCCTCGTAGCTAGCCCTACGAGGACAGGAGAGGGCTCTCTCCAGTCAATCTCAATAAAATGAGCAATAGGGTGCGAGATGACTAAAAATGGGAACTGATTTTAGGCTAGTAAATAAATAGGAAGGGGTATTTTGATAAATGACTGGGTTTTCTGGGCAGTATGGGGAAAAAGGACAACACAAGCAGGGAAATTAAATGAAAAACGCAGATTATCTCATGAGGCAAGATAGGCAAGAGCTTAAGCATCCAAATGGAAATTATATGGAGTGGAAGGATTGTTAAGGAAGCTGAAAAGGGCATTTATGAATGAATCCTTTTCAGACAGAAGAAGAAACACAAAACATGAATGCTTCTCCAAGGCAGAGAAATACATTGGATTCCACCTTTCTTACTCAGAAGCACTCAAATTGAAATGATTATTAACGAACTGTGAAACATAACAAGATACATATGAAAAAAAAAAAAAAAAACACACGCTAAGTCGTTACCACATGGATCTTATGAAACAGAGCTGCAACTTTTATTTATTCTCTGTCAAACAACTGTACAATGAAGCTTTGTATTTCTCCTCCACACACCTCTCCCAGAACTCTCCCCAACAAATTTTTTTCAATATAATAAATAAAACTATCTGTGGGAAAATAGATCGACACAAAATGAGGGATTATTTAATCATTATTAACAAACAAAAGATGAAGAGCCGGCCATCTGTTTTGAAGCAGCGTCCCCTTTTCTACTCGAATCTGTTGATGATCGATGAAGAGGTGACATCTGTAATGTAGACCTTCCAAATCACAACTGAAGTCAAAAAATAGACTATCCACTCCTATTTCCCAGCTATGGTAGATGTCTCCATTTAAATTTAGACTTTCAGCCTTTGACTGCCACTTTCCCTTTTACTGTTTAAATAAAACCAATTTTTCATAATTAGCATCCTTTGCAACATTTGGGGTGCTTTCATCTTGACGTATCAAATTCAAGTTATGGATGTGTCAGATCTTGAATTACCAGTTCAGATCATGTTAATTATTTCACATCGAGGCTGATTTCAAATTTGGGATTGGATCCTATTGGTAGTGCTAAGTTTCAAATACCTACCAACACTACAATTATAGAGCGATGAAAATGAGAAGGCTCGAGTTCTGACCCTGCCCATGCATGGCACATTCATTTTGAACACGTGGATAACATAAACAGACTTGCACTACTCTCCTTAACCAGTCAAAAAGCTAAGGAAACAATTTAGGTATTTAAAAGAACTTGCTGGCACTCCCATCATTGGAAAACAGCACTAATTTAGTTGATCTCAAAATTATTGAAATCATTAAAATGCCTGTAGAAAAGGCTCTAGAAAATTTTGATCGACCAATCCTCATCAATCCGCACATTTGGTTTTCGGACATTCACGGCACTAGGATATGATCCTTTCCGCAGCATTAGCGGACCAGATTCTATGTCAACTCTATGATTTGATGGTTCAACAACAATTGTTTTTCCTCCCTTTGAGATTTGTGACTTTAATGCCAACAGTATAATTCTCTCTATGACGCAGCTGGATGGGAACAGTTTCTTGTCTGACTGATCAGGCGCAAGGTTGACTGATGTAAGTCTACCATTTGAGAACACAAATCTCTGATGGGTGTAAGCCCCTTTTTATAATCATAGCTTCTCCCATCATCTACATAGAGCTCACCTCTAGCCTCCAACAACATGTTTTATAATCCTAATGCTCAAGTCAGCTCTCATCAGCCTTCTTTACTATCACCATCAACCTTTGATGGAGTTACGTTCTCGCTCTGCTGCAGACAATGCCACACTTCCATGGCTTAAAACTGATGAGCTCTCTACGCTGTTGTACAAGGCTGATGAGATGATAGTGATAACGAGAGTCCTTGGCCCATGCCGCATTTACAACATTCAATACCCAACAGGCATTCATAACTTCTGTTTGACTGCCTTGTAACGCAAGTCTTATTCTTGCCTTCAATCTGAAAACCAATGGTTCATGCAACTTATTAGAAGAAAATTCCAGCAACGGATTTGTCTTTCAGGTTTAATCCATTTTGCCTTTTAAACCACCTCCAAGCTCATCGAAGCATCCAATTGAATTCCTGTAGGTGGTTCCAATGTATCGACGGCCTCCTTGGGAAAACTGGATTGCGGCAACCACAGATGAATATAGATCAAAAAAACCAATTCTAACAAAACAATCTGTAATTACCAGCATTACAAACTTATTTGGAGCAAACACACTTGAAATCATTTGAGTTTGGTGGTTCAGAGATAATTTTCGGCCTCTGGGCTCTATGCGCCGCGCGCAAACCCAATGCGCCGCGGCCTTTGGGTGCGTCGTGCCTATGGGAAATGACACTGTTAATTCCGGCTTTATGTGCCGCGTTGATCCTCTGTGCTGCACCCAACTTCAATGCGTCGCGCCACACAGAAACACACAGTTTCAGCTTCAAAATGCAATTGCGCCCTCTCACATTAGCAGCTGGTGACATTTATGGCTTTCTCCAAGTTATAGCATCACTGCATCGATCGATAATCTTCAGATTTTCCGACTTAACTTCCACAACATAGTCAGTAGGCACTTCAACAGAAACTGTCCTACCAATGCTGCAGAACTTTGGCACTTTCTCAATTTGATACAAACTCTGTCTTTTATTTCCTTCCGACTTTTTGTGCTGATGATGTCCTTTCTGTCTGTGCTTTGCAGGGATAGGAGCTTCTGAAACTGAAACAGGGCCGCCATTGAAGAGCTGTAGAATTTGAAACACTTTGACAAATTACATATTTATTACAAAAACACATTTGATTATTTCTTCTTCAAAACAGGGTTTTGAAGAAGAATCAATCTCGCATTATCGACAATGAAAATCTTGAAATAAAAAATCAATGAAGACATCATCATGGCCTGCACATGTTATTTCACACTTTTGAAGACAAAACCCTGGACTCAAAAACTAAAATAACTCTTTTTTACCACAATGGCATTAATGACTGCAAATGACGAGAAATGAACTTTGGTGAATTTGACTCTGGCGGAGGACTGACAAGACCGAGTCTAACACCTTGGATCAAGCAAAGGGAATCATTATTACCCTTTGACTTTTTTTTTCTCATGTGCTCAACTCCAACTCATTATCGCATGATTGAGAATCATACACTTGATGGTCCAATGATCTAGTAGATTGTGCTAGTGATTCTTAGGTGTGTGTGAGATGTTATAGAACTCATGAAGGGTGACCATTCAGGTAGTCCCCCACATTCTCAGATGTCTGCATATTATGATCTAGCCTCATATGGAGTTCTGCATATTTGATGGGTTCGGGTTTAGCCGCTTGCACCACCTGTCGCATGAATGTCTCCTTCAGGTGATCCATTCAAATCTCTAGAGCCCTTTCTTATTCAGCAGAGCTTCTTTGGTTGTGATTCCCCCTTGCCATTTTAGCTTGAGGGGCATTATGTCATGTAATAATATGTTATTTTATTCATTCTTGGCATCCATTTTTCTGGGTGTTGGAAACCATTGAGCACTACCAAGAGGGCCGAGTGAATCAGTAATGTGTCTTATTACCAAATTTTGACTTTGATTAATTTAATTGAATCACACATATATTATAACAACAACTCATGATATGTTAGCACGATATGAGTAAACAATAAACATGCAAACATATAAGCAACATATACTAGTGCAAACCATCAAAGAACAACCACAAACACCATCCACACAAGAGACATGAGATATATGGTGGAAAACCCTCCATCTTGCTGCTTCTCTGCTCTAATATTCTATTAGTCAAGCAATTGATCTTTTAAATAGTCTGCTTACTCCCATCAACATGGATACTCGACCTCATATACAAATTCCAACATTGATCAGATAGGATACGTGTTACTACTAGATCAACTCATAATACTTTGTTCTCTATGGATCTCTACAGATTACCATTTGCTGAAGTCCACCACGATCAGTCGATCCTCACCCAAATACCAGTGGACTATCCAACCACCATTGGATTGGGAAACTTATTTTTTTCCCTGAAGCTTCATTGTCACTTCTCCACCTCCATGAAGTGACGACTCCTTGCCACCATACAAACCTCCTTTCATATATTTTCAAAATGGATCCCAAGACCCTATTCTTAACCAAAAATCAGCTATGCATACATTCTCTCAGCATCAAGATCTCATCATCAAATCAATAAATAAAAAATGAATAAAATATGTGCTCACTAATAGAAACAATTGTATCGACACAAATCTGAATTTCAAACCCTCACAAAAATATAATTTTTCATAATACATATAACATCATAAGACACATGGATATGTGCTATATGCATCAGTAGATCCTAAAAAAACAAGTGTGAGAATCACCATAAAAAACTCCATCCAACAGCATACACACGTCTCCAAACCAATCACTACACCAGTAGCTCCAAATTTGATCTATTCTGTAGCATGCTTCAGATCTGGTCACTATTCAGTCATGAACACTCATGGACTGAAGCATATCAGCTATCCATTAGGTTTGAAGCATAATATCCTTCATTTTTACCTTCTCACTCACTCATTACCATCATCAATCATTCCTAAGCTCCAAGATCAAGCATATAAAACATGTCAGGAGACATTAAGCTTGGGGATAGGATCAAAGGTGTGAAAATTAGAACAAATAAATCCACTAAGGTCACTACTAGCGAACTAAATTCATTCACATCATGAGAGTACCTTTTTAAACCATTTGTGACCTTTTTCACTAATTTTAGAAGACTCTGGGAATTTCCAAGGTAACTGACTTCCGAAAAACACGAGGAATGTAGAGAAAATCTTGTGAAAACCCATAGTCACTCCCTTCACACTGTCTTCATGAAAATTTGGCACCTTGGAGCCATAACCATTCCCTAATTACTTCCTCCATGCGACTATAGGATTACATCCGCTTTCATAGGCTTATGTGCATGTGACTATGTCTAGAACTGAGGGAAACCATCAGCCCTACAGCTCAAGACCTCTGCCATCTGTTGGATCACCTTCCCCTTACATATTTACATGCCTCAATACCTCTGAAATGACCTCTAAAACCTTTTCAAGTAGACTAAGCAATCCTCCCAAGTGTCACTTCCAAGTTGACCTACAAAGGCCAAACAAAAAAGGTTGGAAAGTATGCCAACAAGTCCTCCACTCTCCATCATACTTCACCACAAGATGAAAAACCTCTATCAGACTTACAAACATATTTTTAGCACATAATAAATCCATCACATCACTACTACAAGTATCCTCATAGGAATATACATGAAGACCTATTGAGGACCTAGTTGACAACTCAACTAGTGTTCCATTACCATCTCCATCAGATATAGATATGATAATCAACATGTAGCAGTGCCATCATCATCATTAAATGTCTATAAATGTACATGCCAACACATGCCAAATCCTCCATGGCCAACATTCTACCATCAATCTCCATCAATGCCATCACATGATTCCATGCCAACAAGTGTGCCATCATCAATAATATCAATCATCAATAGAAACACATGCCGACACACTTCATGGTCCATCAATCTGCAACGTGAGGTTGACATAATTGTATGACCTCAAGATTTGACATCAATGCCAACAAAAACATATCACTTTCAAAACATCATTCCAACCAATAGGACATCCATCACAGATGATCATAACTAGGAAATTTTTGACATCAATGCCAACGTAACAATTCCAGCAAACTCCCCATTTGGAATTGATGTCAACCTCATAAACATGTGAGGTTGATCTCTATCCATCAAAATCCCTCCAAATTCTCTCCCTCTTGGAAACCAATGGAAAAGGGATAACTCCATAGAATAGGTAGAAATAATTGAAGCACAACTACTGGAGAAATACATCTTTACATGGCTGAAATATATTGAATAAAAAATAATCAACATCTCCATAAAGAAACAAGTAGCATAATATCCCAAAAATCATCCAAAGTAGAGTACCAACTGTTAGCCCCCCTATAAATTTTTGACAAGCAAACAGGGGGCTAGAATGTTTCTGAGCCCTCAAGGAATGCATTCCCTCAGAAAACACATCATCCTTGAAGCCTCCTTGTGCCTTCTGTTAGTGTCAGTCCAGCCATTGCCTTCAGTCACTATTTAGAAGCCATTATCTCCACAAAATGAGGTCCCTGCCTTCAAAGAAGTTTTTTGTAGCATGTTTAGTGCCAAATCATCCTCCAAGTGGATCCATCGGAAAGTCCCCGAAAAGAGCTTTCCAATGGTATGCTATACTCTCAAAACTGACTTCTGGATTGAATTTCATGCCTAAGTGAAGTAAACGCCCTTATACCCCCTATCTCCCCATTTTCCCCTTTAAACTTTGTTTTATCAAAGTTTTATATCCCTTTAAACCCCTTTTCCCCCTTTCCAATTATAAATCCGCATTTTAAATCACTTTGCATACAAATGTGATTTATGTGTTAACCACTTCCCCTCCATGCTTGTTAAAACCTTATATTTCAAAGGTTTGTATATATATATATACTCCCCCGTTGTATAAACCACTTCCCCGACCATACCCCGTAGAAAATTTATAATAAACAAATGTTAACGTTTATTATAAGTCCCGCCATTTAAACCACTTCCCCTTTCCATCCTCGCCATGCATCGCATAAAACTTTATAATAAAGTTTTATATTATATATAAAACCCGCCGCTTATAAATCGCAATCACAAATCGTTTTTGAATCGCAAAATTTTTATGGAATGCTTCGATCAGTTCATCGCAAATATTTGCGATGTGATTGATCGCGTCGCAGTCCTCCTCTGATCACTCCGATCCCCCAAACCCTTGATCCGCTCGATCGCAAGTCTCCTCTGATTGACCCGATCGCAAGTCCTTCCCTCTGATCCCCGATTGCTCCGATCCTCTGATCGCACTCCCCCTCCGATTGATCGCATCGAAAGTTTTTTTCTACCGATTGCGATTGCGATTACCCCCACTCCTGACCTCCGATTGCGATTGAGTCCCCGGGCCCCACCGTACTACACCTCCGCCCGTTCATATAATATAAGGTCTTTCCCCTTTGTAAATTGGAAATTTGTTTTATTTTCATTTTACAAAGGATATTTCCCAATCGCATCGAAAATATTTTATGTATCATTCCATCCCGCTCCCTCTCCCGATTTCCGATTGCGATTGTAACCCCCGGTCCCACCATACGGTTCCTCCGCCCATTCATTACAAAATGCCTTTTTCCTTTGTTAAAGCTTAAAATTCATTTGTTTTGTTTATACAAAGGCCTTTCTCCAATCGCATCGGAAGTTTTGTGTTACTCCTCCTGCCCCACTCTCCGATTCCGATTGCAATTTCACTGTTATCTCTCCGCTCCTGCCCGATCCCGATTGCGATTGATATATGGGTCCCGCCTACTCCCCTTCCCTTTTTCCCATGCAAAATAGATTTTTTCCTTGACGAAGGCATAATTTCAGTTCAGTTTTGTTTCAACGGCATTTATAAAAGAAAATTCAATTTTTTGCAAAACGGAAAATGGAAAGAGAAACACAGCATCAGCAGAACACTCTTCTCTCAAAAGTGCACCATTCCTACAGTGCCCTTCGTGCCCCCTCGAGCCCAGGAAAGTTAAGGACACTGACAGGAGCTTCTTGAAATACTGTTAGGTCACAGTTATGAAGTATGGAGTGGCTTGCAGATCCTTCCATCCAGTTCACCAATTTCAGAAGGCAGCGCAGAGTTACAGACACATGAAAAGACTCGGAGGAAACAGCAGAGGTCAATATTGGCCTAACAGAGTCTCCCGGAACAGCCTACAGAGTACACACAGCGCTGCTAAGCCATTAAGAATTATGAGCGTGAACACTTCCGCCACTCTGTCTTAATAAGATCCATTTAATGTTCATCTACCCCTGTTATTCTCATTCTCCTATAAGATTTCCCGAGAACAGATTGAAAAGGGTTGTTCGGCTGCTGCCGTTGTAGTTAGAGGGATTCAGTTTTGACTATTAGAGCAGTTTTGGGAGGGATTAGCAGATTAGTTGTTATGTAGTAGGCTGGGAGGAAAATTCTGGACTATAACAGCCATTGAGCTCAAAGTATGTGACTGGTTTTGCATCAATTAATCAAGCACATTTCACAGGATCCTGGTCTATCACTATTGGTGATGTTTTTATAACACTGTTTATTAAATTTTCATGTTGTTTCATTTTCTGCTAGCTTGCATCAGGAATATGGCATAGGATTTACCCTTGTTAGGTACCTTATGTCTCTGCTCTCCTTGCCTTAACATTTTCTGTTGATTGTGAATCTAAGAGTAAATTTAGTAAATTTAACCAGTGCAGTGGTTCCATATGCTGCTAGCTGATGTATGAATTTGGAGTTTGCTGCTTGGATGTTTCTTGTTGGTGTCAAGCGTTGAAGGTTCAAAGTCCTTCTCTGATCTACAGATTCTAGCTTAACTAACTTGTCTCTATATTTCTCTTGGAGCATGCTAAAGCTGACCTGGAGTTAAATGACCTCTGGTCCGATCTATAAGCTGCCCCTTTGTCCATCCATCGAAAGCTACCTCTGATTATGTCCAAGCAGGTCTGGAGTTAAATGACCTCTGACCTGATCTATAGACAAAAATTGGGTGTCTTTCCTTCTTTCACTTTCAATCCTTAATGTTCCATCCCATCATCTATCTGAAAGATCCTTTAGTGTAGATGACTTGCCCTCCGAAAGCCTTGGCTAGTTGTTGCAAGTAATTCCCTTTCATGAATCCATACCCCAATGGATGGCACTTTCTTGACCTATCCCCTTTGCTGAAACATCCTCTTGTTTTGTTCCTTTCCTTCCAATATTACTTTCTCAGTCTATGATCTCATGACCAACCCAGCAACCAACCAACCAAATCATTTTAAACCTACCTTTGTGCTTCATACCTAGCCTAACATCTCATTTAAGCTTCAAAGATATATACCATTCTTTGTTATTTGGATAGATCCCTCTCTGGGTCCAGGAGGGCTAGATCCTAGGGCCCCAAAGTGGTTCTGATGTTGTCTCATCTTTTGGTCTTGTCAATCTGGCCAAAACATGGGAGCCCCAACATAATGGCGACTCCACTGGGGAAGAGACCACTTTTCTTTTAGATTGGCTTTTAATTGTTGATGGTGGATAGCATCCTGCTTCAAGCATTCATGTCCATCCACCTGGTGACTCCACACTCCATAACTCTCAAAGACTCCACTAGAGGAAGAACCTGAAATATGGCCAAACCTCATAGAAGGGTAGAACATACGGGTTGGATTTGGTTTAAAGAATTCATTGTTTTTGTCTATCACTATGTTCTATCCTGCTTTAAGTCTGATCAAGTGCACCAAGATGAGACCCACAATGAGTATGGGAAGGATCTCAAGCCTCAGTCTTCAGACGACAAGCAGACCTATACTCATGTGAAGAACCTGGTGGAACAAGAAGCTCATGTTGTATCTCTCACCCTTAAAGAAGCTTCAAGCATCCATGAGCCCATCGTTACACCACCTACGCCTACAAAGGTCATAGAAAGATACAAGCCTCTGGTTTTACCTCTTATCTTCCAACCCCTTCCTTCAGAACTTATAAACCAGCTGCCTCTTTTTGATGGAGAAAATAAAGGGGCCACTGCTGAAGAACATGTTCAAAACCTTGAGGATTTACTTGAATTGTATGAAATAGAAGAAGATGATGTGTGCATTAGAATATTTTCCTTGTCATTACAAGGAAATGTTAAGAGTTGGTTCAAAGGCCTTCCGGTGGCAAGCATTTTCAGCTTTCATCAATTTTCTCAAGTTTTCCTTGATAGGTGGGCAGCCCCAAAGAATGCTCTCCTCATCCTAGGAGAGTACCAAAACTTGAAAAGGCAGCCAGGAAAGACAGTACAAGAATTCTCAGCCAGGGTCAATAAGGTATATCATGCAATACCTTCTGATATAAAACCACCTTTGGGATGGGCTTTATTGCACTATCCAAGTTCTTTTGACCTCGAGGTGGAATTCCATATAAGAGAAAGAGAACCTTCGAGCCTGGAGGAAATGCAAGAGGTAGCAATTACTGTTGAATACAACATAAAGTGCAGGGAGGAAAGGTTAAAAGCAGCAAGGAAGGACCGAACAGAGCAAATAGCGCAGATCTCTTTAGAGAAAAAGCAGGAAAGATTGATAGAGACTACAAACTCCTTGCTAAATATAAAAGAGCAAGAATATGAGGCTGAAACCAGAAATGATGATTGGAAAAGACCTGCTCCTTGTCCTCAAGAAAGACAAACCAGATCACTGCAAGACATAAGCTACATGAAAAGCATGTATGATGAACATAATTTTGAATCAGAATATGAGCTCGTAGTTTTCTGTGAAGAAATACTTGCCGAGAGTCCCGAAGGTTTGATGGGTGACGTTGCTTATAATTATGATTTGTCTGATGATAATTTTTTCCAAGAGAAAACTATGAGCCAATGCAGGCCATCTATGATACTGATGAAGAAAGCATTGAAATCATGATAGCAGACGAAGATTCATTGAATCTTCTCCCTGTTTTATATCTGAACATCAGTTATACCTGCCAAGAGGATGGAAGCCAGCAACTCTTCAACGCAGAGGACAAGGAGGAAAGAGGTGAAGATAATCTGGAGCGGAATGAAAATCCTGAGCCTTCTCCTGAAAGGATTAAGGTAATCAAAGAAGCCCCTGTTCAATAATATGTTATTTGTTTCATGGATTTCAGTACGTTTCAGCAGAACCAGCTTGCGTTACTAGAGGACAGCATTTTCGAATATAATGAGCCCTCTAGCTCAGGTTGCAGTGAAGACAATGGAGATCTTCCTTCCCACAGATATCTTTGTCTGGATCCAGAGGTAGAGGAGGTATTCCTGGTTGATGCTCATCTACCAAATACTCCAAAATAGGAAGAGGAAGAGTGTGATTACGAAGGCCCCACTGTAGATGCAGTGATTGAATCGCACGGGATACAGACAGCCTACCAGCCATTGCGGGCCTTAAAGAAGAAATTTTATATCATGTTCTGATTGATCCTGTGGCAGAATACATGGAGGCCCTGATTGGCTCAGCCCCTCAAGCATTAATATTTTGCAAGAGCCAAATACATCAGAAATCGTCACCACTGCTGGTGACCTCAGTTTTGAAGATCCACATGCAGAACATCCTACGGTTGTCTCTGATGAGCAGTCAGTTCTTCTTCCCTTTTTTCTATTGCTTGACTGGCTGCATTGGCATTATTGTATCACTTAGAGCATCAGAGATGTCCAGTTAGAGTAGGGTAGGTAGGAAAAGCTCAATAAAGCTCAGTCTGTGAGCATGTAGTTAGTTCTTTCTAATTTCTACAAAGTCCAGCAAGTCAGACAGTCTAATCCTGGCTTGATTGTTTTCAATTTTTGTCTTAGAATGTAGAGAAGAAGTCTGCTAGACAGTTTAATCCTAGTAGATATTAGCTTAGGTAGAAAAATTATGAGGCCAACAGTCTAATCTGGTCTCATGGAGCAATAAGAGTAGAAATAGAATAGGTTTATTTTCTTGTTTCTAAAAAATAAAATGATGTAAAGGGTCTGCAAGTCCAAATGCACCCAGAAGTAAAATGTTAGGACTATAGTGTGGGTAGGTAGTTGTTTGGGAGAATTTTACTGCTGATATAATGTCTTCACGATTTGTGGAAGCTGATCAAAGAAAGAAATGAATGATTCAGACACCAGGCATCTGGCCTACACCAAATATTATTTTATGAATTCTTGATGCCTTCAAGAAGAATCCATCCCCAGTGGAGCCATTGTTAGCCCCCCTATAAATTTTTGACAAGAAAACAGGGGGCTAGAATGTTTCTGAGCCTTCAAGGAATGCATTCCCTCAGAAAACACATCATCCTTGAAGCCTCCTTGTGCCTTCTGTTAGTGTCAGTCCAGCCATTGCCTTCAATCACTATTTAGAAGCCATTATCTCCACAAAATGAGGTCCCTACCTTCAGAGAATTTTTTCGCAGCATGTTCAGCGCCAAATCATCCTCCAAGCGGATCCATCAGAAAGTGCCCGAAAAGAGCTTTCCAACGGTATGCTACACTCTCAAAACTAACTTCTGGATTGAATTTCATGCCTAAGTGAAGTAAAAGCCCTTATACCCCCTATCTCCCCATTTTCCCCTTTAAACTTTGTTTTATCAAATTTTTATATCCCTTTAAACCCCTTTTCCCCCTTTCCGATTATAAATCCGCATTTTAAATCACTTTTCATACAAATGTGATTTATGTGTTAACCACTTCCCCTCCATGCTTGTTAAAACCTTATATTTCAAAGGTTCGTATATATATATATATATATATATATATATATATATATATATATATACTCCCCCGTTGTATAAACCACTTCCCCGACCATACCTTGTAGAAACTTTATAATAAACAAATGTTAATGTTTATTATAAGTCCCGCCCTTTAAACCACTTCCCCTTTCCATCCCCACCATGCATCGCATAAAACTTTATAATAAAGTTTTATATTATATATAAAACCCGCCGCTTATAAATCGCAATCGCAAATCATTTTCGAATCGCAAAATTTATATGGAATGCTCCAATCAGTTCATCGCAAATATTTGCGATGCGATTGATCGCGTTGTAGTCCTCCTCTGATCGCTCTGATCCCCCGATCCGCCCAATCGCAAGTCTCCTCCGATTAACCCGATCGCAAGTCCTTTCCTCTGATCCCCGATTGTTCCGATCCTCTAATCGCACTACCCCTCCAATTGATCACATCGCAAGTTTTGTTCTACCGATTATGATTGTGATTACCCCTACTCCTGACCTCCGATTGCGATTGAGTCCCCGGGCCCCACCGTACTACACCTCCGCCCGTTCATATAATATAAGGTCTCTCCCCTTTGTAAATTGGAAATTTGTTTTATTTTCATTTTACAAAGGATATTTCCCAATCGCATCGGAAATATTTTATGTATCATTCCATCTCGCTCCCTCTCCCGATTTCCGATTGCGATTGTAACCCCCGGTCCCACCATACGGTTCCTCCGCCCATTCATTACAAAATTCCTTTTTCCTTTGTTAAAGCTTAAAATTCATTTTTTTTGTTTATACAAAGGCCTTTCTCCAATCGCATCGGAAGTGTTGTGTTACTCCTCCTTCCCCATTCCTTGATTCCGATTGTGATTTCACTGTTATCTCTCCGCTCCCGCTCGATCCCGAGTGAGATTGATATATGGGTCCCACCTACTCCCCTTCCCTTTTTCCCATGCAAAATAGATTTTTCCCTTCACGAAGGCGTAATTTTAGTTCAGTTTTGTTTCAACGGCATTTATAAAATAAAAGTCAGTTTTCTGCAAAATGGAAAATGGAAAGAGAAACGCAACATCAGCAGAACACTCTTCTCTTAGAAGTGCACCATTCCTACAACGCCCTCCGTGCCCCCTCGAGCCCAGGAAAGTTAAGGACACTGACAGGATCTTCTTAAAAGACTGTCAGGTCGCAGTTATGAAGTATGGAGTGGCCTGCAGATCCTTCCATCCAGTTCACCAATTTCAGAAGGTAGCGCAGAGTTCCAGACACCTGAAAAGACTCCGAGGAAACACCAAAGGTCAATCTTGGCCTAACAGAGTCTCCCAGAACAGCCTACAAAGTACACACAGTGCTGCTGAGCCAATAAGCAGTATGGGCGTGAACACTTCCGCCACTTTGTCTTAATAAGATCCATTTAATGTTCATCTACCCCTGTTATTCTCATTCTCCTATAATATTTCCCGAGAATAGATTGAAAAGGGTTGTTGGGCTGCTGCCATTGTAGTTAGAGGGATTTAATTTTCACTATTAGAGTAGTTTTGGGAGGGAGTAGCAGAGTAGTTGTTATGTAGTAGGCTGGGAGGAAAATTCTGGACTGTAACAGCCATTGAGCTCAGAGTATGTGACTGGTTTTGCATCAATTAATCAAGCACATTTCAAAGGATCCTGGTCTATCACTATTGGTGATGTTTTTCTAACACTGTTTATTACATTTTCATGCTGTTTCATTTTCTGTTGGCTTGCATCAAAAATATGGCATAGGATTTACCCTTGTTAGGTACCTTATGTCTCTGCTCTCCTTGCCTTAATGTTTTCTGCTGATTGTGAATCTAAGAGTAAATTCAGTAAATTTAACCAGTGTAGTGGTTCCATATGCTGCTAGCTGATGTATTAATTTGGAGTTTGATGTTTGGATGTTTCCTGCTACTGTCAAGCATTGAAGGTTCAAAGTCCTTCTCTGATCTACAGATTCTAGCTTTGTTAACTTATCTCTGTTTTTCTCTTGGAGCATGCTAAAGCTGACCTGGAGTTAAATGACCTCTGGTCCGATCTATAAGCTGCCCCTTTGTCCCACCATCGAAAGCTGCCTCTGAGTATGTCCAAGCAGGTCTGGAGTTAAATGACCTCTGACCTGATCTATAGACAGAAATTGGGTGTCTTTCCTTCTTTCACTTTCAATCCTTAATGTTCCATCCCATCATCTATCATGTCCTTTAGTGTAGATGACTTGCCCTCAGAAAGCCTTGGCTAGTTGTTGCACCCCAATTCTCTTTCGTGACCTCTGTTAATTGACATAATCGATGGCACTTTCTTATCCTATCCACATAACGATAAATCCTCTTGTTTGTTCCTTTCCTTCCCCGTTACTTTCTCAGTCTATGATCTCATGACCAACTTGACAACTAACCAACCAAATCATTTTAAACCTACCTTTGTGCTTCATACCTAGCCTAACATCTCATTTAAGCTTCAAAGATATATACCATTCTTTGTTATTTGGAGAGATCCCTCTCTGGGTCCAGGAGGGCTAGATCCTAGGGCCCCAAAGTGGTTCTGATGTTGTCTCATCTTTTGGTCTTGCCAATCTGGCCAGAACATGGGAACCCCAACACCAACCAACAACAACTAGTAGCAAGTAGCAACATGCCAACAAAATGCAACCATCATCAACAATGTAACATCATCAGAATAGAAACTATGTGTATCATGCACTATATGCATATGAGCATAAATTCATCAACCCTCCACATAGAAATATCATATGAGGCAACCACACACAATCTCCCCCATAACTACATATAAGTAACCACCATAATTTCTCATCACATGAGGTCAAGAACCCCACTATCATAGAATAATATGAGGCATAGCATGAACACCTCCAAGAGGATCAATGCCAACAATGTATAGTCAAAGTAAATAGGAAAAAATAATGCTCCCCTTGAACATGTGCCATCTCCAAGCTATAGAGATACCAACTGTAGGGATGAAATGACCGCTTCCACTACAAACAATGCTTCCTTTGATAGATAGAAGAACCATATGGAAAAAGACTCGACATGACCATAACTCAAGTGACATATACATGAGAAATACATGGTTGTAGAAGAGATATAAGAACATCATAAATTACTATTACATAACCATATCATGACCTCATGACTCATAGCTATGTGACCCAAAAGATAGTACAATATAAGTACATGGCTCCATGACAATTTGTTAAGTCCCTATATTAATAGTGTAGTCCCTTATTATGTTAATGTAGCCCCCCTTATTGTTATTGTTGTAGCCTTGTAACCCCCATATTTCTATTATTGTTCCCTTACATTATTATTGTTAGGTTGGCTAGGATTACATTGTGGCCCCACTAGGATTACATTATGGCCCCATGGACTCCTATATATAGAAAGGAGGTTTTTTCATTTGTATTATACAAGAATTGTTCATTCATGTAATGTATTGGAGGTTTCCCCCTCGAAGTGGCTTATTTCTAAGGCATTGATATCTCTTTTCTTCTATTTTTGGAGTTGTTTTCCCAACATTTGGTATCAAAGCTTTGGATTCTAGGGTTTCGTTGCTCCAAACAGGTCATCATGGCATTTTCACTATAACGTTTTTATATGAAGGTTCAGAAGCTAAACATTTTAAACCGTGAAGACAAAATTTTGAGGAACGTCTTCGCAAAATTTCAGAGCTTGGTTCACAATATTTTAGGAAAATTGATATGTGGAAGTTAGGGCTTTTTGCAGGCTCCTGAATTTAACATAAATAGGTCATCGTGGAATTTTCGCTATAAATTTTTTTCTAGGAATGTTAAGAAGTTGAAAGTTTTAGAGTTGGAAACCAAAAGCCTGAGGAACATCTTCACAAAACTTTAGATCTTGGTTCGCAATATTTTCGGAGATATGATCTGTGGAAGTTAGGTCTTTTGCAGGCTCCCAAATTTCATCTCAAAGAGGTGATCGTGGGAAAATCTTCATAAATCTCTCTTTGAACATCGGATTAGAAGTTTGTAAAAAGTATCCACAAGTACAGGAAAGTTAGTTTCCTTTCTATCAATTTCAGAGCCGAAGGAGGAAACATTGACACGTGGCAAGTCATACAAGTTCGCTCTACCGAACCAGACCATAATTATGTCATCGTAGGAGATTGGGCACAACTTTGTCTTTAAGAATCCAAATCAGGCCAGACCTATTGCATGCGAAAGAGAATTCAAAGGGCTACCTCAGTGCCAAATTTTATATATTGAAAATCTAAAATCACAAAGATAATTCATTTTCAATATCAACCTCCTCAAAAGCAAGAAACAGATGTGTATTTGGTTTTTAAAATTGCATAATGTTTCTTTGAAAAAGTAGTTTGAAGTGATTACAAGGGCATATTTTAGAATTTTTATCAGTATTGGGTTCTATAATGCCTCCAAAAAATAATTCCATACCCATTAAACCATCGAAAAGCTATACTATGACGCATGAAAAGGAAGAATTGCAGTATGAGATATCAAAATTACGGTACCAAGTGCAACAAATTTCGATCTTACGAAGAGCAACCGAAGATGAAATAGATGGTTTAAAAGCAGAAATGGAGGCTAAGTTGGATGGCTTGAAGGATCAAATAATAGCTAATATGGATGATAAGTTTGTGGAATATCACAACGAGCATCAACAACAAGTTTTCCAACTCTCAAAGGATAACCTAACTTTGGTGCCGAATCTAATGAAACAACAGGAAGATCAACATCACATCGCAAGAAGATCTGAAGCAGTCACAGAAACAGGAACTCGACAAATACGATCAATTTCAGAGTATCTCAGAAAGTGGAAGAACTTTCCTATAGAATATTTCACATGGGAGGATGAGAATTTTATACAGAAGCATCAAGAAATAATCAAGCGTTGAGGACAACACTTGTTTGAAGGAGAGGGGCATGTTAAGTCCCTATATTAATAGTGTAGTCCCTTATTATGTTAGTATATCCCCCCTTATTGTTATTGTTGTACCCCTGTAACCCCCATAATGTTATTATTATTCCTTTACATTGTTATTGTTAGGTCTTCTAGGGTTACATTGTGGCCCCATGGACTCCTATATATAGAAAGGAGGTTTTGTCATTTCTATCATCCAAGAATTGTTCATTTATGTAATGTATTGGAGGTCTCCCCCTCGAAGTGGCTTAATTCTAAGGCAGTGATCTCTCTTTTCTTCTATTTTGGGAGTTGTTTCCATAACATTTGGTATCAGAGCTTTGGATTCTAAGGTTTCACTGCTCCAAACTGGTCATCATGGAATTTTCGCTATAACATTTTTTCTACAAAGGTTCAGAAGCTAAAATTTTTAGAGTGCGAAGCCGAAATCTTGAGGAACATCTTCGCAAAATTTCAGAGCTTGGTTCGCAATATTTTCGGAGATATGATCTGTGGAAGCTAGGGCTATTTGTAGGCTCCTGAATTTAACCTAAAAAGGTCATCACGGAATTTTCGATATAAATATTTTTCTACGAGGTTTCAAAAGCTGAAATTTTCACAGAGCGAAGCTGAAATCTGGAGGAACATAGTTGCAAAATTTTAGAGCTTGGTTCACAATATTTTCAGAGATATGATCTGTGGAAGTTAGGTCTTTTTCAGGATCCCTAATTTCATCTCAAAGAGGTGATCATGGCAAAATATTTATAACTCTCTCTCTGAGCATTGGATTGAAATTATGTAAAAATTTACTACAATCAGACGGACTTTAGTTTCCTGTCTATCAATTTCAGAACCAAAGGGGCAAAAAGTGACACGTGGCAAGTCGTACAAGTTCGCTCTACTGAACTAGTCCATAATTAGGTCGTTGTGGGTGTTACACCATTTTTTGGTCATCTAACCTGTTACTATTAGATGGACCTAAGTACACCATTTAAGACCAATTTTACCCTAAGTAAAATTTCTTTCACTATGAAAAATAACTTAGTAAAACACCTTTATTAAGTTGTTTATGGTCTAAACAAGAAACCCCATGAGGAAGTATTAAGTAAATCAACATTTTTTTAATTTTCCTCAAGGAATAATTAGTTAAACATCAGTTTAATTAATATTCGTGATCATATTTAACCCAAAACATGAAAATATATTGGATAAATTATTATTTATCTTATTCTTTTCTAGGAATAATTATTTAAACCTTATTTAAATAATATTCCTTTTTAAATTTGACTAAATCACTCATAAATAGTTAAATAAATCATATTTATTTAATTATTACTCAACCACATCCTTAAAATGATAAATAAATCATTTATTTATTTATTATTTACAAATAAAGGGATTTGACCCAAGTCAAATTCCTTTTCCCTCCAACAAAAAAAATAAATATTCCATAAAATTTGGATCTTGATTTGGTTAATAATATTTTAATTATGCACCAATATCTATACTAACTCAATTTTTTGTTATAAGTAGAAGCGTTTTTCCATTCATTCATCACTTTTTGTTGCCTAAGATCACTCTGGATCTATACTTTTGGTCTGACTTTGATCCACCATCATTGTCATATTTTTCCATCCTTTTTCTTGTGAGCTCCCTTTGAGTTCCTTTTTTGTCTGGGTTTTCTACACCATCAAGAGAGAGGAATTTTAGATCTGAAGTGTTGAGGACTTACAAGAACCCATCCCATTGAGGAGAATTGGTAACATCCTTCTATGTTTTCCTCCCAAGTGCCCTTAATATTAAATTCATTCAACACATTCTTGTCTTGTCTATTGGCTGCATCGAGTAAATCTTGTTTTATTTACTATTCAATGTCTTTTGATGCATAGATCTAGATTTTTACAGCGTTTATCTTGATCAACAAATTGCATATCTAAAGATATTGGCAACCATCTTTTGCTATTATGGTTGTTTTTTATGCATAGCTAAAGTTGTCTTTTTTCGCACACTTGCAATTAAGATTCATACTGACAATTGGCGACTCCACACGGGTTTATGATTACGACCGCTATCATTTTTCTGATCCTTGCATATCCAGCTGCTCCAAACCCTAGGATTTCTCTTTAGGATCTTGTTTTTGATTTTCTTGATGTTGTTTTTAACCTATAAAACCCTAAAATAGTAAAAATTCTAACTTCTGTGTGTTTTCGGACCTATTGCAAAGATGACAGACATCAACTGCTGCTGAGACGACACTTTTTAGTGAAATCTGCCGCCGAGAGTGACGGAAGTGTAGATCACACTTTTTGGCCATAAACCTGTGACCTGGAGCTTCAAGACGAACTTTTTAGCCTAAAAACTGCGACCTCTGCTAAAAACAGGCTAGAAACTGCGACCTGGATTTTTCGCGGGAGTTTTTCTGAAAGTTTTATGGGTTTGTCTCAGCCTCTATTTAGGGTTTTCTAACCTCCATCTCCGCCCATTTTGGACCTGCACTTGTTTTGTTTTACTAAACTAAGTGGGAACCTAGCCCCCTAGGGCTCAGTACCCTCCACACTTTGTGGAAGATTTTTAGCTGTTGTAGGTTGTCTAAAATTTTCAGAGTGTTCAACCATTTTTAAAATTTGATACCTCACCTTCAGATCCACTTCAAATTGGCTATTTATCCATCCAAATCACCTCATTTTTTTTTTTTTGGGTTTCCTCTAGGGTTCACTCCGTTTCCCTCCAGGAGATAGCCTTTTGCCACCTCATTTACAACAATCTTTCCTCTGATTTGTTGTTGATTTCTGCACCACTTTCTAGCAAATTTCAACCTTTAGATCCCTGTCCCTCCCGACCTTAGATCTATTGGCTATTTTGGTGTGTTTTTACTAGTTTTTTGCCCACCTATAGACTACTTGTTGAGAGGCCCACCTTCTTGGGTTTAGATTATTGCATTATTAGCTAATTATTTACTATTATTTCAGTTTCATATACTATTATCTACAGATTTATTTACAGTTACACAACACACTTTTTCTTTTTCTCTACAAACGTCTGGGTTTAAAAATTAAAATTTACACACTTTTCACACACACCCTAAGCGAAAAAGGGCTTGGTCAACACCGCCAAGAAAAGACTCTAAAACATTGAAATCAATTGATCCTGCACCTCTTCACCCTTGTTTCGACATTGTAATCAGTTTGATCCTGCACCTCCTTGCCCTTGTTGGTCTCTTTTTCCTTTGTGTCGTGTTTGTGTTGTCATAATTGCACCACCAAGGCATTTACCCCGGAGACTTCTTGGCCTTCATCCTCAGTTTCCTGTAAGAATACTTACCCCTCCACGTAGGATTCGAGTTAGTCCTCTTCCGAGTCCACACTCCGACTCTTCTTCGGGTCCATTGGGTTCTCCTTCCGCCCCTATTTCTCCTCCTGTCACCTTCACCATGTCTGGTTCAGGACCTAACGCTAGTGGTAGCCCCAGCCCTAGTGTTGGGAATACTACTAGTGGGACCGCAACAGGAACTATCTCAGCTGCTCCCTTGCTCCCCTATATGGCAGGCCTCAGTATTCCTGATTTTGACCAGTTGATAAATGACCCTATACACCATGACGCTAGTTGGCCTGCTATGCCAACTAAGCTCCCTTCCGACATCCCCAAATTTGAAGGCCTTGCTAGAGAAGATCCTACAAATCATGTTCGATCTTTCCACGTGTGGTGTTCGTCTAACTCCATTACCGATGACTTTGTCCATCTTCAGTTGTTCCAATGTACGCTTACAGACAAAGCTTCTAAGTGGTATGTTGATCAGGCCTCATCCTCTCATACCATCTTTGTGACTCTTTCTCAAGATTTTCTATATTATTTCTAGCTTCCTCTTTATTATGACAATGGTATCAAACTTTTGACTTCTTTCCGTCAATCGTCTACGACCCGCCTATCCGATCATGTCCAGGAATGGCAGAGAAGAAAGAGCCTATGTCGAGCCCCTACCTTCGAATACCATGTCTACATGGACTGGTTCCTTAGATCTCTCTTGCCCCCTATCAACAAAGATGTCGCATCACATTTCCCTCAAATTGAAGAAGTCGCTCTCCAAATTGCGTTAAAATATGACCTGATCTACGCTCAGTGGGGTTATGTTTATACCATTCTACCTAATCTTCCTAGACCTAGTGGTGCCAATGCATCGGGGGCATCTCATGCCGCCGAAGGTATCGTTGGAGCTCTCTCTCATCCATACACTTAGCCTCCCATGGGCTATGGTTTTCCTCAGGGGGGGCAGCACCTCCTGCACTTTTCCCCCTCCCAGTAGCATGTATCCAGGATATGGCATGCCTCCTCCTTTTTCCCAACCTCACGTTTACCACACTCATACCCAAACTCCTTATTATCTTTATCCACAGCCTGGTGCTCCAGCTCCTCCAACATTAGCACCACCTCCTTCCTTGCCTTCTCAACCCCCGCAATAGTAGCCACCGCCCCCTTGGGGGAAGGTGTATGCACAGCAGGGCACGACTAATCCTCCTCCCACCAAAATCAATCTGCTCCTAGTAATCCTAGACCTAATCCACAAAATAATGCCCCTAACACTGCTAACCAGCAACGGGGTACACAACCCAAGCCGGATAGGCCTGTTCACACAAATAAGCCTTGTTCTTGTTGTGGTGTTTATGGTAATTACACACATGGTTGTCCTCTTTTACCACAGATGAATCAGATATGGGAGTATCAAGCAACATTGCAAGGACAGCAAGCCTCCCCTTCCATCCCTCCCAATGCTGCACCTAGTCAGTGGGCTATGCTTACTAATCCTTTCGCTCAGCAAGGATTTGTGGCTACCCAACCACCTGAAGGTCAGGTGACCACTCAACCTCTTCCATCTGGTACCTCCGATTACTAGATTATCATGATGAACTCTGATCAACCTCTAACCATAGACATCAATCTTCAGACTTGGTCCCATCAGTACAACAAGCCTCCCGCTACGTTTGTCCCCGAGCCACCTCCTTCGGTCTCTACAAAGCCTCTTTCGACACCTAACGGTCCCTTGCAGATCCCTCAGCCTAAGGTAGAGGTTCATACCAAGATCCCTAAGGGACCACTACGTCGAAATGCTACTTCTAGTAAAGCTTCCCATTCGTATAGCATAGTAGATGATTTGGCGCAATCTCTTGCTGCGATTTCAACGTTGGAACTCTTACAGTCGTTCCCTTCACAACAAAAATATCTACTATTTTCCATGGGTGTTGTAGATCCTTCCGATGATCGATTGATTGTCTTTGATGTTGACTGGTCAAAACATCCTCCTCTCCCTACTTCCGTCACTTTCCAAATTCCAGTCAAGATCCGAAATGCCAACATTTCCCTGTGCATCATTGATGAGGGGGCATCCACCTGTGTGATGTCCGCTTCCGTTTAGAAGAAACTCGGATCACCTAAGTTGGCTCCTTCCAGGATCACTCTCTGAGCGTGGAATGGCCACACCTCCTAGCCCATCGCCCTATTCCGCAATTGTCCTATTAATCTTGTCGGCAAGACTGTTTGCATTGATGTAGAAGTCATAGATGCCCCCTTAGATTACAAAATTCTATTGGGTCATAGCTACACCTATGCGATGTCTATTGTCCCATCTACGGTTCACCACAAGATGTCCTTCCCTCATAACAAAAAGATAGTCACCATTGAACAGTTGACATATTACGAACCGAAGTCTCAGACCTCCCCTGAGTCCATCATCTCTTCGGTGGCCAATAAGAAAACCATCGATCCTTTGACTAGTGTCTCACTCGGAGTCTACAAATATTCCTCATTGCTTGGTACATTCCTTGTTCTTCCTCCTCCTGTCTCTGATCCCAACTCATCGAATGTTTACATAATGCAATCATCTCTGGCTACCCTCAAGTGGCCCGCCTCAGCTAGTCAACAACCTCCTTGCCCTCCGTAGCAGCCCTTCGATTCAGCCTTTTGGACCTCCTCAACCTGGCCCTTCAACTAGTATCCATGAGCCTCTTTACCCTCCTGGAATGGTTCCTCAAGGCCTTAACCATTTAGGAGTCTTCCTGCCTGGCCATTACCCCTACGGTCAGATACCGTTCCTAGTTCCCCCCCTAGGAGTGTACACGGTACCTGTCATGGCCACCCTCTCTCTTCCTAACCTGACCCTTGGGATTCCCTTCTGGTACCTCGATCCTCCAGCCGCTACCCCGACTAGTCAACCCAAACCTTATCTTTCTTGGACCTCGGTTCAACTGGTCCCCATGACTTCTCTCGCTGTAACAGTGCCTCAACCACCTCAACAGGAACCACCTCCTGATGCAACCGCTTCGGGTAAGAAGGGAAAATCTTGCAAGAAAGAAACCAAAGACAAGGCTACCCCGAAAAACCTTGCCCCTCCTCGGCTGCCAAAGTATACTATCCAGTGTGATTTGTGTGATGTTTTAGGTCATGCCACCCATAATTTTCCTTAATTGCCTCATCTCAAGCCCATGGTTAACAAAGCATTTCCAGAGTCTGATATCCCAGATGTATATGTCACTATACCCGATTCAGTCTCGAAACTCAAGCCTTTGCAGACAAATCACCCCTGTGCTTTGTGTGATTTCCATGGCCACTATAATTACCTCTGTCCCCGCCTCAAGGACTTCCGCACCTCTCTAGCGGTAGTTCGCCAATCTGAGGCCAAGTGCAATGAGTCCACCGCTCCCTTATTTGTGTGTTTTTCTTCAATAGAACCAGAGGACACATCCACTCCTATTGAAATTCACCCTCCGGATGTCAAAATGACAGAGTCTTCGGCCACTGTCCACTACCTGTCATCATCTATGAGATCCTCGGTGGAAGAGCCCCCTGGGACTTCCCCTTCTATTTTGCTTGACCTCCCTTCAGTGATCACCTTGGGCTCAACATCCGCGGATCCTTCATCTACTTGTTTTTCTGTCACCCCTTGTGATGATGTGCATGTGAACCTCTCTTCTCATGATGATGAGTCAGGTAGCTTCGCCGCATCAGGTGGTCGTTCTTCCACCATTCACCCCATCTTCTATTACGATGACGACATTATGGAAGTATTTACCACCCTTGACTTTATCTTTCCCCCCTTACATCGAACCCATCCATTCAAACCACATACACCTTATGGCCATTACATTGACATCCAATGTTTGGGTAAGGGGGCACCCATATTTGAGAGGCCAGGAGAACCAATTCTCCACAACTCTCCTAGTGTCTCTAGTTGTGTTGACTCTAGTACCATCATTATTCCACGTTTATAAGAACCTCTAGAGTCCCATATCACTTCAAATCACTCTAGGGATGATACCCCTCATCATTCCTTCATCTTGTTGAGTCTCAAAAGTGTTTTCCATATTCATACATATTTCCATTATGTCATAACCATTTAGCTCTTATTTCATAGCCATCTGACCTAAAACCCTACATCAAGTAACCATTTTCATAAATATATGGGTTAGGATCCTTGTCTTCCAAAGTTATTTATTTTATGTATTTAAAGTGAATTTATGATTAGAAACTAGAAAATTAACATAGTTTCATATATCTATATATGTGTTATGAGTTTTGTGACATGTGTAGGTCAAAAGGAGACTTCTAGAAGACGCTTATGTGGCACTCTAAGGCAAAATTCGAATTTGGTTGGAGAAGATCATGGGATCATGAGAACATGTGTCTCATTTCCTTGTTGTATTGAAACTCTAAGAGGATATGTGTCTCATTTCTTAGTTGTGTTGAAACTCTAGAAATACATGTGTCTTATCATTTCCTATTTTGATTGTAACTCTAGAGATGGTGGGAGAGATTCATGGACTCCCATTAATGAGATAACTCCTCATATTTTGTATAAATAGGAGAAGCTTTCTCCTATCATGGGTAATGAAAAAGTAGTGAAAAATAGGAGAAGGAGAGAAAGGAATAGAGTTTCTTTTGTAACAAAGTTTAAGATGGAATGGGATGTAGATTTGTGATTTTTTCAATAGAGAAATTTAGTTCTTTGATGCTATTTTGATTACAACTTTAAGGAGCTAAAGAATTTCACCAAATTAGTAGCAGAGGGCCCTTGCTATCCAAGGAGACTTCTACATGCTTTCTAGATAAGTAGCTTTTAATTATGTGTTGTTAGCTTTCAATTCATGTCTTGCATTATTTGTTTAACTAAAAGATCCTCATTATCTTACAACCATTCTTTTTCTTAAAAGCTCTTCCAACATATCAATATTAGATGAAAGAGATTTGGTTGTATTATGTTGAGTTAATTAGCATTTTATGTTTTGCAATTAGATTAAAAGATCCTCATTGTCTTACAATCATTCTTTTTCTTAAAAAGCTCTTCCAACATATCAATATTATATGAAAGAGATTTGGTTGTATTATGTTGAGTTAATTAGCATTTTTTGTTTTGCAATTAGATTAAAAGATCCTCATTATCTTACAATCATTCTTTTTCTTAAAAAGCTCTTCCAACATATCAATATTAGATGAAAGAGATTTGGTTGTATTATGTTGAGTTAATTAGCATTTTCTGTTTTGCAATTAGATTAAAAGATCCTCATTATCTTACAATCATTCTTTTTCTTAAAAATATCTTCCAAAATATCAATATTAGATGAAAGATATTTGGTTGTATTATGTTGAGTTAATTAGCATTTTCTGTTTTGCAATTAGATTAAAAGATCCTCATTATCTTACAACCATTCTTTTTCTTAAAATCTCTTCCAACATATCAATATTAGATGAAAGAGACTTGGTTTTATTATGTTGAGTTACATTTCATGTTCATTTGCAAGCTAGGATATCCATGGATTAGAATGTTCTGTTTTTCACCATTTTCCTAATTAGGGATAGAATTTACAATTACACTCTGTTTTGAGTCTAAGGTTTCCTTTTATTTTCTTTTTGACATAGATTTGATTTCATCTTTTGAACATAAGTACTAAAAAGACAAAACCCCCAAAAAACATCAATAAAATACATACAAAGAAGTAAGGAAGAGGTCACTTAAGCACATATAGTGCACCAAACTTCATCAGTTTACTAGCCCTGGTTGATAATTTATGTTAGCAATTTAGGACACTAAATTGACTACACACATCTTACATCAACAACCAAATCCCCTAGAAATTATTGTTGACCAACATATGGGTTTTCGAGGAGAGCACCAGTTCATTATCTCCAAATCCTCTCTTTGGGATAGTGACACCATGTACCCAGAAACTTAAGTCCATCTGCTTCATATATGCAGTACCAAAAGAGATTGGTAATCCTCCATTCCCTTTCTCTAACTGCATAACCATAACAAAAACAAATGGCGCACTATATCATTAAAATGTGTTTAGATTCACCCTTTATAAATATATTTGGCATGACCATAACATACTTGGGGGCACCTATGCCCCTCAACCATAAAAAATCCCAGATCTCAGCTAGAAACAGCATTGAAACCCCCTTTCTCCGACGGGTCACATTTTTCAGGTCATTTCCTGGGACAGGTCACAGTTTTCTATCCAGTATCTACTACCCAGGTCGCAGAACAAACCCCAAAAAGTGCGACCTGGCCTGTTCATGAGCTCTGGGTGCCTAAACTGCAATTTTGATCCCCTTAAATGAAAGAGTAGGGTTAGGCCTCTTACTTGCAACTGACAGATCTCGATTCCAATGGTCAATTTTTATGCTACGATCACCGCAAGATTTAGGGCCTTCTCTCCTCTCTACATTCACCATAGCTACACTTGCACATGAGTGAATTTGGAGGGAAAATGCCTTATTAAAAGAGAAACCCAGATTTTTCTTTCGCCTGCTGCAGCCAAATCATAGCTCAGTTTGACAAACCGCCCACATTGTTGGAAAGCTCTCACCAAGCTCTCAAATGGGTATCTGTTAGTTTTTTGTGATTTGATACTTCACTAGGACACATTTTTTCCAAGAAGGGTCACTTCACCACCACTCAAAATCGAATTTCTTCACCTGAAACACTTGTACTTGGGGCACTACTTTGCCTCCATACTTGTCCATGCTCGTGTTGATTTTCGTCATGAGTAACCATCATGTACTCATGTTTTTATGGTCCCCATTGGACCTTTTTTGTGTGGCAGCACCATCGAGTCACCCTTGTTTCGAGCATCCGAGTTGAGTCATCATTACATTCATGGATTCTATCCCGAGTCCATTTGTATCCCGCTATAGTCCTCCACCCTTCATTGCTTGGTTCCTCTCTCATGTCGCACATTTCAATCCCACTGTCCCATATCCCTCATGATGTTGTGTCAGTCGCTGCCAAGTCATCCATGCCCTTTATGCTCTAACAAGGGAAGTCGTCCGTCCGCTACTCAGTACCCCCCATTTCATCATCATCCTTGGTGTCAGTTTGTCAGTCGCTCTACTATTTTATCTTGTGCATTAGTTGAGGATCCCTTATTGCCTCACCTATGGCGAACCTCCTTCTATCGACATCAGCTCATTCATTCCAGAAGACAGGTCTAGAGGGCGATGTACCTTGGTTCCAGCTTCCACTCTTGTTCAGTGCATCGGATCAGGCAAAGGGACTCCTTATTTCCCTTTGACTTGATTGTTTCTCAGCTCCAGCTCCTTTCAGCATGATCGAGATCTGTATACTTGATGGTTTAGTGATGCAGTAGCTGATATCGGTGATTCCCGAGTGTGTGTGAGATGTCTCAGCCCTCATGAGGGGGTGGCCCTACAGGTATCCCACCACATGCCCGGATGACCTCTTCATTACAGCCTTTGATGCAACTCCATATATTTGATGATTTCATCCTTAGCCGCTTGCACCGCCTTTTTGTTTGCATGTATTAGTCATATTTTCATAACCCTTTCCTATTTACAGGGGCATTTGGGTTGTATTTGTATCTCATGTACTCAGATATTATTGTATAAGTCCTGGCTGTTATCCCAGGCATAGTATGTATGTGGGATTCATTATCATGCTTTTACCTGGCTCATGTTTATGCCAGCATGTACTATATTGTTCAGTCCCTTGTTCACTGGATGCATTATTATTTGTACTTTGCCTCGGCGGGCATAGTTATGCCTCCCCTGTCGCCTATAGCACAGGTACTCAGTCATAAAAGAGACTTGTCACACCTGTAAGTATCACCTCCTCAGGGTATAGTCCTTTAGCGCTTCATTCTACCTTATATTTCTCTCTCTTTGACTTCCCCTTCGGTGTCTAGTGATTGAGTTCTTACAACGTACTTTGGTCATACGATTAGCTCCTAACGCTTGCATGCTAGGGGGCAATCTGTTACACCATTTTTTGGTCATCTAACCTGTTACTATTAGATGGACCTAAGTACACCATGTAAGACCAATTTTACCCTAAGTAAAATTTCTTTCACTATGAAAAATAACTTAGTAAAACACTCATTTTTCATTAAGTCGTTTATGGTCTAAACAGGAAACTCCATGAGGAAATATTAAATAAATCCACATTTGTTTTATTTTCCTCAAGGAATAATTAGTTAAACAACAGTTTAATTAACATTCTTTGTCATATTTAACCCAAAATAAGAAAATTAATTAGATAAATTATTATTTATCTTATTATTTTCTAGGAATAATTATTTAAACCTTATTTAAATAATATTCCTTGTTAAATTTGACTAAATCACTCATACATAGTTAAATAAATCATTATTTATTTAATTATTACTCAACCACATCCTTAAAATGATAAATAAATCATTTATTTATCTATTATTTACAAATAAAGGGATTTGACCCAAGTCAAATTCCTTTTCCCTCCAACAAAAATAATAAAATATTCCATAAAATTTGATCTTGATTTGGTTAATAATATTTTAATTATGCACCAATATCTATACTAACTCAATATTTTGTTATAAATAGAAGGGTTTTTCCATTCATTCATCACCTTTTGTTGCCTAAGATCACTCTGGATCTATACTTTTGGTCTGACTTTGATCCACCATCATTGTCATTTTTTTCTATCATTTTTCTTGTGAACTCCCTTTGAGTTCCATTTTTGTCTGGGTTTTCTACACCATGAAGAGAAAGGAATTTTAGATCTGAAGCACTGAGGACTTACGAGAACCCCTCCCATTGAGGAGAACTGGTAATATCCTTCTATGTTTTCCTCCCAGGTGCCCTTAATATAAAATTCATTCAACATATTCTTGTCTTGTCTATTGGATGCATGGAGTAAATCTTGTTTTATCTACTACCTAATGTCTTTAGATGCATAGATCTAGATTTTTGTAGCATTTATCTTGATCAACTAATTGCAGATCTGAAGATATTGGCAGCCATCATTTGTTGTTAGGGTTTTTTTTATGCACAACTAAAGTGGTATTTTTTTGTACACTTACAATTAAGATTCATTATAATGCAGGGAGATTTGGATATGGACATAACTTGCCTTGAAGAATCCAAATTAGGTCAGACCTCGTGGCATTTCGCACCTAATTCAACAATTCAAAAAGATTTCTGCAGAGGCTACCGCAGTGGTTGAATTTTAGATATTGAAGATCTAAAATAACAGAGATAATTCAATTTCAATATTGAGCTCCTCAAAATCAAGAAAAGGGTGTGTATTTGGTTTTTAAAATTGCATAAAGTTTGTTTGAAAAAGAAGTTTGAAGTGATTACAAGGGCATATTTTAGAATTTTTATCAGTATTGGGTTCTATAATGCCTCCAAAAAATAATTCCATACCCATTAAGCCCTAAAAAAGCTATACTATGACGCATGAAGAGGAAGAATTGCAGTATGAGATATCAAAATTACGGTACCAAGTGCAACAAATTTCGATCTTACGAAGAGCAACCGAAGATGACATAGATGGTTTAAAAGAAAAAATGGAGGCTAAGTTGGATGGTTTGAAGGATCAAATAATAGCTAATATGGATGATAAATTAGTGGAAGATCACATCGAGCATCAACAACAAGTTCTCCAACTCTCAAAGGATAACCTAACTTTGGTGTAGAATCTAATGAAACAACAGGAAGATCAACATCACATCAAAAGAAGTTCTGAAGCAGTCACAGAAACAAGAACTCGACAGGTATGATCAATTTTAGAGTATCTCAACGAGCAGAAGAACTTTCTTGTAGAAGATTCTACATGGGAGGATGAGAATTTTATACAGAAACATCAAGAAATAATCAAGCGTTGAGGACAACACTTGTTTGAAGGAGAGGGGCATGTTAAGTCCCTATATTAATAGTGTAGTCCCTTATTATGTTAGTGTAGCCCCCCTTATTGTTATTGTTGTACCCCTGCAACCCCCATATTTTTATTATTATGCCCTTACATTATTATTGTTAGGTCGGCTAGGATTACATTGTGGCCCCACTAGGATTACATTGTGCCCCATGGACTCCTATATATAGAAAGGAGGTTTTGCAATTTGTATCATCCAATAATTGTTCATTCATGTAATGTATTGGAGGTTTCCCCTCAAAGTGGATTATTTCTAAGGCATTGATATCTCTTTTCTTCTATTTTTGGAGCTGGTTTCACAACACAATTTTACATGAGTACAATAAATACATAGCTACTATGATCATCTCCTATGGACCAATGAATCAAATAGATGATATATCATTACAATTACATCATTATTAGCCCATACATGTGGTTGTGAAATGACTCCATAAGAGTCCTCCATAATAAGCCTATCACCATGATGACTCAACCTACTATTGACTAGACTCAATACCAATAGGAATGATGAAACAATGGTAAATATATGGTTGTAATAAGATGCATATGATAACCTATACACGGCTAGTCCATGTCACACATCATCTCAATACATCCTAGAGTTATGACCATAATCTATGCATGGTTGCACATATTTTCAACGAGTTGTTAGTGGAAACCAAAAACATATACATGGCTGAAAATTGTTCTCTTCTTTCCATTCATGAAATAAATATAAAACTGCTAAAAAACACATGAGTGGAATGAAATAAAAGAGACAATATAAATCATGAATCTAAAAACCATGCATAGCTCCCCCTGAGCTCAATATACCTCCAATAGACATGTTGATTATGTGGACTTGAAAGTGCATGAGGCTAAAAATAACTCATCAATGTTGTTGCAAACTCCATCATACTCTCCCCTTGAGATTATGCACCTCTCATGATCTGAAATCCTCTATAAGTATGCATGAATAATCATGGACTGCAGAAGGGAATGCTATTCCCTAGATGAAGAGTCGATGCTCCTTTCTCCACACAATATTGGGATGCTTCTTCTCCTCTTTTATTTTCTTCTTCTCTTGCTTCTCTTGCTTCACTTCTTTTGAGCTAGATCCTCTTTGATTTTTTTGCATTTGATGGTTTTGACTTGAGTAATGGGACAATAAACAATATCTTTCCATATGGAAAAATCTATGGTAAATAACGCACTCCACATGGCCAAGATATGAAGTAAGATGATCAAATATCCTAATACTCATGCCAAATATAAACCGTGCATGAAATGTGTCTCTCCTCCATCAGTTAAACCAGTAATCTATTGCCTTATGGAAAAACAGGTGACATGAGTAACAATAACCATAAAAATCGTGATTATACCTAAAGGGAAATCTCCTTGGCTACTGATATTGCTAGAATCTTTACTGATATGGTCTATACGATATATTTCAGCAATTTTCTGCAATATTCCCAAACTTGTGACAATTGTAGCATTCTACATTATGCACAAAAGGAACAAAAGGAATTTGATTCCTTTTAAATTTAATGGAGCTGCCATGATCATCTAGGAGAAAAGGATATTTTGAATGTAAGTGCTTCTTGATATTTTATTCTTTGTTGTCATTTTTGTTTCTTGATCTTCTACTGGTTCTACTTGCTTTTTTGTTGTTGGTTCTTTTATTTACTATCAGGCTACTATATCTACTTTTTATTACCTTGGATCTCACTTTTACTATTGGTGTTGTTTTCTAT
The DNA here is from genome assembly GCA_034641835.2 of Pinus albicaulis. Lineage (NCBI taxonomy): Eukaryota > Viridiplantae > Streptophyta > Pinopsida > Pinales > Pinaceae > Pinus > Pinus albicaulis. Next base: position 727,104,386 of record CM076576.1, read on the forward strand.
AGGTTTCTTGGGTTCTTCTTTGGTGTTCTTACTTGCATGCAAACTAGATTCACCCTTTTAAATCGAAGACCAAATTTATCTAGTGGTGATATTTGGATCTTAAGAAAGTTATCTAAGGCTATGGTGCTCTTATCCATATTATGTTGCTTTCTTAAGGAAATAAATTCAGCTTCTAATTTCTTAGCCTCTTTTTCCTTCTCTTGAAATTTTTTTCCTCATACCTTCCTCAATTTTAACTTTTAATCTCACTATCTCTTCCTTGAGCTTGGCCTCCTTATCATCACAGATTTGCAATATTGTTTCTTGGCCTTTTCATGTAGTTGTTAGTCTTGAAATATTAGCCCTAATAAACCTAAAATTATCATCATATTCACCAAGAAATGCAACATGATCAAAATATGAATCCTCAAAATTGTAACTCAAAATAAAATCATTAATTGTTATACCTTTGGATTCATTTTGTTGCAATACCTTTGGTTCTTTATATTTTGATTTTTGCACACTATTTGTTTAACCACTTGAACTAGGAAGATGGGTATTTTGTGGCTGAGATTCCTTATTTTGAATTCCATTCTTTTTGTAAACTTGATTCCTCTTGTTCTTTCCCATTCTGAAAAAAATAAAAATAAAAAATAATAATAATATCAATTTTTTCCCAACAAAGCCCATATCTACTCTCCAGCGATCAAGCTGAAACAAAGAGATCCTCTCTGATACCAATTGTTGGAAACACTTGAGAACTAATGAGAGCAGGGGTGAATTAGTAGTGTGTCTTATTACCAAATTTTTCTTTTGATTAATTTAACTAAATCACACATATATTATTGCAACAAATCTGAATATCTTAGTACCATATGAGTAAACAATAAACATGAAAACATATAAGCAACATATACTAGTGCAAACCATGTAAGAAAAGCCACAAAAACCATCCACACAAGAGATACAAGATATTTGGTGGAAAACCCTTCATCGGCAAAAAAGCCACCCTTGTTGTTATTGCTCTACTCTGATATTCTATTAGTCAAGCAATTGATATTTTACATATTATGTTGACTCCCATAAGCATGGAGACTTGACCACATACAAAAATTCCAACATCGATTGGCTAGGAGAATCAATACTACTAGATCATCTCGAAATACTCTATTCTTTGTGGATCTCTACAGACTAACATCCATTGAAGGCCACCATGATCAATTGATCCTCGCCCAACTACCATTGGACTATCCAACCACCGTTGGATTCAGAAAAATTTTCATTTCGTTGAAGCTTCGATATCATTGCTCCACCTCCATGAATTCATTTCTCCTCGCCACCGTGCAGACCTCATTTCAGCTATTTTAAAACTGGATCCCAAGAAACTCTGCTCAACCAGAAATCGGCTCTGTACACATGCTCTCAGTAGAAAGATCTCATCATCAAATATATATAAAAATAATGCACAAAATATATTCTCACTAATAGAAAAAAAATTTCGACACAAATCTGAATATGGGACCCTCACAACAATAGAATGATTCATACTACATATTGATGTGCCCCATTATTGCAACAATAATGTTGCAACTCCTAAGGCTACTAACTTAAATTATCAACTTGGGGTTCGTACAAACTTAAGAGGTGTCAGCGCTATATGTGCAGCATATAATGTCTCCTTCTTTCGTTGATATGATGTAATGGAGTGAATTTCATGAAATAAAAGCCTAAAATAATTGCAGAAATGGAAATGTCACTTTGAAAAGAAATTAATCCTAGGCAAGAACAACAATTTGTGATCGAAATCCTAAGAGCATGAATTCAAATAAACAAGCCTAAACTAATTTGTAAAAAGGCATGTCCTAAGTGGTGTTTATTCTTACTGGATCATGAATTTAGAACCTAGGGGTCATGATTCAAGCCTAAGAAGAAAAAACGAATATTTTGGAGCAAATATGGTCAAGTTTATACATGCTACAAGTGTGTTACCTTCAATCATTTAACCCAATCCTATAGAAAAAGAAGCATCAATACTAAATGCAGAAATAGGAAAAACAAGAATAAGAGAAGCATGTGAATAATAAGAAAATAAGATTGTAAAAAATGGATTTGAGGCTCTTAGGATGGCCAAGCGCAAGGATACTCAAGGTCCTATGAAGGATACCAAGCATTAGAAGCTAAAAATTGTACCAAACTTCATTATTTGAATCAATCCAAGTACATCCCTCCTAGAAATGAAAGTGGAACTGCTAAATAACAAGTTTTCTCCACAATAACACTAAGAAATACCTATCCCTACAGCCCAATTCCAATTGGTACTTATAAAAAGTGATGAGGAATCATTCTCCTTGAAAGGGGGGATCTTTCCCCTCCAAAATCCCTCAAATAGTGGATCTAGTTCCCAACACTACAAAACTTCATTAAATGACAGGGAACACATTCCAAGATTTTATCAATCACTGGAGCTCCAAAATTTATCAATAATTTAATGATATTTTGTTCATTTATTATCCAATATTTATCCTCCTATAGTAGGGAACAAGTACCTAGATTATCTCCTCCTCGAAATATTCATAATCTACCCAATATTCTCACAATATTCTACAAAAATAAATAATATTAGGAACAAATATGAAGGTATCTCTAAACCTTCCTAATGAACATATTAAAGTTAAAAATATGTCATATAATTCAAAAAAGAGATGTTTAATATATTGAAGGATGGTCAAATGGGCCTTAATTTATGTCTAATTTTGAGGCCCATCATACCCCCCTATTGAAAGTGTTGCTCATCCTCTGAGCAACTTAGTGACCTAATTGTGACTCATTCATGTACCTAGTGGCATCCTTAACATCCCAAGGTACCTCAAAAGGAATTTTGGCACATATTAACTTCCTCCATCCTCTTCCTCTTCTTCTCTAGCTCCTTCTTTTTTAAATCCATCCTTTTCTCCAAGTTCTAATTAGGATTGTGCTTATGTGTTAAGGAAATCCTCCCTGTTAATGTCCATAATTTTTTCCCATGATACATGTTTTCGAACATTCTCCACATCATATGTGATAATTATAATCCTTGATGACTATGTGGACTTTGTTCAATTGAAACTACTCCCCCTGTGATTTTCACTGTGATTTTCCAAATTTTGGAAAACCAATACTCCCAATCTGCCTTCTCTTACATGTACCTCTTCATATCTAGGGTTTTGGTGACAAGGTTTCTCAAAATAAAGATTTTTGTAGCTCTTTGGAATTTCCTGTAGCAATTTTTCTTATCCTATAGAAAATATGTCCCTTCATGTAGCAACTTTGTTTCTCTTGTAGCAATTTTGTTTTCTCCTGTAGTAGGGAAGAATCCTCTTGCAGTTCGTTAGCCTTGGCTCCCATGGTGTCTGGTTTTCTCTTTGAGGCTTGGGGCTACTTCCCCTTAGCTTGGAGGGAGGTTACTCCTTCAATATTCTCCTTATTTCCCTCTAATTATTCCTTTTCCTGATTGGTTGATTCCTCAATTGTGATTGGGGTTGTTGAGGGAGGTTGAGGCTTCCCTTGCTTGATTCTAGTGCTTCTGATCATTCTTTTGAAATATAAAGGACATTAATTTGGATTTCTTTCCTCATGCTTGGTTGGTGTCCCCAAGGCTACCAGATTGGAAGCCACTTCTTTCTCAATGTTTTCCTTTGAAACACTGTGTTTTTGCTCCCGCCTCCTTTTTTTTTTAAGGTCTATAGGTTTCTTCAATGAGCTTGGAGGCTCCTTACTCCCCCTTTTCTCCTCCTTTTATCTCCTATTTTGATTTCTCCTTCGATATATATATTTTTTTTTAGCCTTCCTCTTTCTCTCTCTACCACCCTCTTCTTCCTCTTCTTCTATGGTAGAACCATCCTTGGTTGTCTCCTCAAGTTCCAATAGGATTTTACCTTGTGATTCTAGAAAATCTCCTCTATCCATGTCAATAAAAATTTTTCATGCCATAAGGTGTTGAATGTGTTCTCAAGTTTTGTGCAAGTGAACCCCCTTCCTTGTGGACTCCTTAAAAATTCTAGGTTTTTGTGGCCAATAGTGCTCAAGATAGGGTCCCTTTTTTCCACTTGGGAAAATCCTATAGCAGGAAGACTTTCTCCTGTAGCAACTACTTTGTCTCCTGTAGCAACCTTTTTTCTCTTGTAGTAGACCTGTTTCTCTTGTAGCAACATTGTTTCTCTTGTAGCAGTTATGCCTGATCCTTTAGCACCTGCAAATCAACTCTGTATCTCTTATGTAGCACCGTAGGCATCCCTTGGTATCATCTAGCTCGACCCTCAATGCGTTAATGAGCCTCTCTAATTTTTTTAGGAATGAGCATTGATACAATTGAAGTTGAGCCTTCTTCTTCTATTTCTTTTTGTGATAGTGGGATCGGTACGCTTGGGTGACTTGGCCTTTTCACGAATTTCATCTTTTAACAATTTTCTCAACTCCTCATAATTATCCCCCTTTTAAATTTGGTTTTTCCATGTTGCATGAGTGGGGGAGTTATTTAAACTTAACTAGTTGAGGGTGGCCGAGACTGTTGACCCATCTGTAGCTTATAAAACCTCACCTCTCATGCATTGACAACAAATTTCTAACCATAACACGCTCAAGAGAAGAGGTGGAGAAAATTTCATATTTATACCTACCTAATGGTTTCTGGAGAGGCATGCATTTTGTTGCTGATTTTTTTATCGATCCATGCTTCTCTAGAGGTGCTAATTCCCTTTTCTTGCTTATGCACAAGTCTTCATAGCTTGATGATTCCTTGAGTGATAAGGTTGTTGTGTGCAGGTTCCTTTCCAGTGTCTAATCTGCTACTGGTGGAGTGGATGGACTGGATGGACTACTTCCTCAGGAGGGCGTGCCTCTTCTCAACTTCAGAAATGGCTTAATTATGCTCAAGATGGCTAGAAATTCTGCTATGTGGGTGAAAAAATATTTGATGTTGATTTCTATTGTAACTGTACACATTGCTACATGAGGAATCCTCTTCCTATAACAGTAATTTAATTCCTCTTCGAGACCTCATTACTGCATGTGGGATTGATGTTAAGACAAAGGGGGTATATGGAAATGTTTAAAATCATCAAGAGGTGATGTAGGTGGCGGAAAAGTTGATGACAAATCCTTTTCTGATATTTTTCATGGAAGGCAGAGTGGAATTTGAGGACGAATATTGGCTAGATGGAGTGGATGAGTAATGAAGGTGATATAGGTGGACCTATCCCAAAATTTATTATATAATACATTCCCTTTTGTCCCCTTTTTCCAATCATTTCTGCCTCCTACAGCATTTCGGGCTCCTCCTGTAGCATTTCAGGCTGCTCCTATAGCATTTCAGGAAAGTCTCTTGTAGCATAATTTTTTTATCCGTATCTCTAAAACGGTAGAGTATATTGACCTAAAATTTTTTGATCTTGTATCCACCATCCTTATGCACCTCCCCATAAAACATATTGGCCAATGGATGCATGAATCTCGAGAAAAAATAAAAATGGTTATACGTGATGGAGGTCAATTTCTCGAAAAGTGTGCACTAGAATTTGATGAAATTTCTTGAGAATGTTACCATCATCCAAATGCATCTTCGCATGAAATAGCTCAAATTTTGGATGCATGGTTAACATGATATGGTAAAAACATTTTATGCCCTGTGTATTGCAGCCTCTTGTAACAAAATAGAACCTTCCTGTAGCATTTTAGGACAACAAGAAAAATGAATGAGAAAGGCTTGGAAATGATGGGTGGATGTTGGAAATGGATGAGAGTGATGGATTGAAATGGCCTTGGTCCTTTTGGAGCATGTGAGAAAACGAGGAAAAAGTCTAAGTTTGACTTTATTTCACTAGATTTTTGACCAACTTTTTATTTTGGTGCTATATTTTTTTGTTGCTTGCAAAGGTTGGAGAGCACCTTCATTCATGAGAGAGAGAAACATGGAGCAAAGATTTTTTTTTTTCAATTTTTTCTTTTAGGCCTACTAGCTGCCTCAATGAGGTTTTCAACTAATAGGTCTGCATAGGTGCCTCAAAGGATTTTTTCACCTAGGATGTTTTATTTTTCAATTTTTCCAACTCATTGATTGCCTCATGAATTTTTCAATCAATGAGCCAATCTCAGACACTTCAAAGGAGGTTTTTGCCTGAGATTTTATTTTTTCATCTCATTTTTAATTTTTTATTTCTTTTTCTATCCTACTCTACTTGAAAAAAAAATCTATTTCAAGTATAGGAATACTTCCAATGGAGCCATGTGCACATCAAGATGACAGATAAACTCATGTATATGTTCGAAATATATGTTTTGACATGTACCTAAATTTTAGAGACCAAATTCTTTGAATTTGACAATATGAAGTATCATTAAAGAAGAGAGTGATTCTCCATGTTGTTGATTTTATGTAACCAAACCTCCATATAGCTTTGATGCCCTTGGTTCACTTGCTCATATGGATCACTCTTCATGTGTACTTCTACTATGACATTAAATATTCCTATTTTTTATGATTATTCTCTTGAACATGTGGAGAATTTGATGGTAAATAGGGAAATTTCTCAATCTCTGATTCTGATGTCTTCTCTTTGTTAGACTCCTATACTAATAGGTGTCATATATCATGATTGACTTGATGGGCTATGTAATATGTTCATACCTTTTCTTGTTGCAAAGGTTTTCCATATTGTCAAACAATCAAAAAATTTAAGAAATGTAAAGAGGGTATACCCTAAAAGAAAAATCAAAGGGTGAAAAGAATAAAATGGCCAAAAAAGTGAAAGAAAATGAACCCCACCAAAAGAAAGGCCAAGGAAAGTGTGCAAGTCGAAATGCCATTACCTTTTTTCTCTTATGTAATAAATAAAATTGTGTGCAACTTGTATTTTATGCCACAATTTATGAACAGTCAAACAGTTTAAGCTTGGCTAGTTCATCTTTCAATTTTATGTTTTAGAGATAGAGAATAAAATCTGACCAAACTGTTTAATCTTGGCAGATAAGTAGATAGGTAGAGTAAATAAAAGGAGCTCAACAGTTTAATATGAGCCCTTGGATGTAATAAGGTTAGAATTAGATAGATTTTCAGATGTAAAAGAAAAAGTGTGATGAGGGTTTGCCAGTCTAAGTGCACCCTAATAAAGAAGAAAAAATGGTAGGGTAAAGTAGGTAGGGTAGGTAGATGTTGTTGTAGAATTACATGTGATGGATAATGACTCTAGATGTGTTAAATTTTTACTTTCATCACAAGTGCAAAGGCAAACACTACACTGGAAGAATTTCAAGCAAAGCAAAGTCAGATTATTAAATTCTCTTCTCATTTTTCCCTAAAAATTTCACTAATTTCCCCTAAGTACTAAGGCATTTGAAAATTAGAGGGGCTCAAGGCATTTCCTTGACTTTTGGAGGGACCAGACCCTCGGCCCAATAATTGGAAAAGCCTGAGTACTTAAAATCATTCATCATGACATTCACTCACTTCTAAAAAATCTTTTCCTAAGTAAAATCCTATTTTACTTAGGAAAACTATGCAATATTTCATTAAAAACCCTATTCATAAAAACATAAGTTAAATACATTACATTGATGTTTTACACTTAGTGCTTCATTCATTTTCATATTAATTTCTAACTTATTATTTAAATCCCTATGTAAATTTCCCTTTTTCCCGTATTATTTTAAAAAATTCCCAATTAATATAATATCCCACCCCGTTGGTTGAAAAATAACCATATAAATTTAATTAATTGGTTGAATTTCCAAATAATAAACAAAATTGATACTCCGCCGTATAAAGGGATTAATTAACCCTCATGGTTAGTTAATAACCTAATCCACCAATCAAAATGCCCCTGATGCGATTATTTCATAATAAATTACATTGGGCCCGCCATATTAATTCCCCGTCATTTTCCTTTCCCGAGGACCGTCCGATTGACTAATCTCAGATCTATGGTTATTATGAATATCACTGCGCATCCGCGTCTGAACGATAACGCATGATGGCGAAGCGATTTTCTGAACAGTGCCACGCCACGCATCATCCATCGTATGGAATCACATGCCTTCCGCTGAAAACCACTCTTCCCCAAAAGCTGTGCGATGGAAACCGCTTACCTCCTGCCTCCCGTGACGAAGCCCCCGTACTTGCTGATGTCATCCATTAAAAAAATAAAAAACCCGCCAACCTTTGACTTTGTGAATAAAATAAAAGAACTCGCGTCATTTTCATTATTTCATACAGTGACCAGTGTCCCATGCAACGAATTTAGAAATAAACTGTCGAATTTTTCCAACCGTTACCTTGCCGAAGAAAGTTGCAGTCGAGTAATTCAGAATTCATCCGCCATAACTAGCACATGTTTTCATCACTGTTTAGTTCCCGAAAAATAGGTATTTACCCAAATTTCCGCTGAGCTCTGTAAAAATCCTGGTTTTTGTTTTAAATTCCACACGAAAAACTGAAATAGGGTTCAATATTGCTCTTTAGTTCATTCCTCAATTCCCAAAACTACAATTGCATTCCTAAACCTGTGATTGTGCTTGTTTTTTCATCAAAACCCGAATTCATTTCTGAATCCACAAGAACCAGAAATAGAAATTCCCGTGGCTCTAAATGTCGCACCCCTGAATGCCCCTCACAGAGATTTAGATTATCTACCTTTAGTAGATAGAGATTTCCAAATTAAAGACCTGGTTCTCAGTGAAAATCCTTTTCGAATTTTTTGCTACTGCAGATATAATTACTTGAAAGGTTCTGACATTTTTGGATTATGGGAATCCAATCTTCCCATGTATCTTCTCCCTTCAGTCCATATTTTTCCTGAGGTAATCCATTACTACCATGCAAATTATGATCCCAATCAACGAGCAGTTTTGTCCCCAAGTCAAACCATTCTTTTCCCAATAACTGCTCAGTCTATCGACGAAATGTTACAATTTCAACCTGGTCAAGCCCTGATCCGGATTTATGCAGGAACGCAACAGAATAAACATATAGCCATAAATACAGAGATGCAGCGGAAATAACACTTCATTTCATTAATATCAAATAACAGAAATATGCTTACAGGCATAATGGAAATAAAATAGCCAGGGTGCTGGTAGCGAATCTCTGAGAAGAGATGTGATGGCTACAGACCTCTGAACTGTGTTACAATGAGGCTCGAGGGCCTATTTATTGTTGAGAAACAATGTAGAATCTGAAACGTCCAAAAACCCAACCGTAGGAGATGAGGCGCCAAAACTGTGGGCGCCCGTTTGGGTAAATTGGTGGTTCAACTTCCCGGGGGCATAACTTTGGCACCCGATCTCCGTTTGATGCGCTCAATAGCTCGTTAGAAAGATCTATCCGAGGAATTCAATTTTTGAACGAGCAACATCGGTCCATGGACCCATGTTGCTCTCCTTTTTCCCAAAAGATGTTGTTTAGGGCCTCAAAACGGCTCCAGAAGTTCAGGACCCGAAAAACTGCTAAAAATAGTAAGTTTTGTTGCAACTTGAAAATTGAAAGAACTGAAGATGGGGGTTCAAATGGAATAGGTGGGTGGCCACCAATATCCACCTAGATCATTAAGCCCCCAAAACGGCTCCGAGAGTGGAGGACTCGAAAACCTGCTAAAAATAGTAAGTGGTGCTGAATGTGAAAAGCTGTAAGAATTGATGGTGCTGGTCCAAATGGAATAGGTGGGTGGCCACCGATATCGACCTGGATCATTCCTCCCTCCTTAGGCAGCAATGGTCCCCATTGTGTTGAGATCCTCCATGAGATGAGGCAAATTATGTTGGACTGAGTATTAGATGTGTTGAAGATGTCATGTACCTGCGGGTGGACATGCTGGATGCGTTTAGTAAATTTGGTTTCTTTATCAGCCTCATACAGTACATGTTTGGATTCTGTATGTGTAGTTGCAGGATGTATGGCAACATCAGGTGGTGGTGCATTGGGAGTCAGATCAATGGAGTGCTTGTCCTGACAGTGTAGAGGAACCTCTATGAGTGAGGAGAAATTGTCATCGTATTCCTCCATGACTTTGTCCATCTGCTGCAGCCGTAAAATGGAGCCTTGTTTCGAGGTTGTGGCCATAATATTCTTCTTTCCCTGTGAGTGAGTCGTAAGGAAAATGAATTTCCTGGTCTGGGAAACAATCTTACTGCGTTGTTTTTCAGTAGTCAAAGAGATGGCAGGAGGCGGTACTACCTCCGGTATCCTGTACAAGTTATTTTCCAAAGTAATAATAACAGCACGAGGCCTAGACTCATACACAGCATGTCACCTCCACAAGTATGGTTGGCCCAATAATACATCAGCTACATCAAGAGGAGCAACATCACACAATACCTCATTCGTGAATGGCTTGATACTGTATGGAAGTCGGCACTGCTGGCGGATGCGGAGATCTCTCCCTGGGTGGAGCCACCCGATGGTATACGGCTGTGGGTGTGCTATGGTTGGTAGGCCGAGCCGCTTCACGACGTCTGTTGAAATGAGGTTCTTTTGGCTTCCGCTATCGACGAGAAACTGCAGTGGAGAACCCTTCACCCACATCTGCGACTGGAAGAGGCGCTCCCCCTCCTCTGGATCCTCTGGACCCTCCTTTTGGATCTTGGTGGTGGCAACAATGGCACTGGGATCCGCATCAATGATCTGCTTCCCTTTGTCATTGCTTTTGTCTGGTTCTAACTCAGGATCAGAAAATGCATCTGATTCGGGTGCCTTTAGTTCAGCCACCAAAGACTGTTTGGCCCGACACTCGTTTGTGCTGTGAGTGGGGCTGTTATGAAATTCACACCACTTCCCTGTGTCCTTCTTTGGATTTGTGGTGTTGTTCTGAGTCACATTACTTTGGCCTTGCCCCTTGTTCTTCGGTTCGGGGGCACCTTTCGGATTCGCAGATCCAAAGTCTCGCTTCTTCTGCTTAAACTTCTGCTCGATCTTGGCGGCATAGCGATATGCCGTGCCAAGCGATGTAATGTCAAGGAACTCCATTTCCTCCTGAATGTGTTTGTGCAGACAGCCGCGGTACTTGAGCACCAAATGTCTCTCTGAATCTTTAATACCCAACTTTGTGTGTAGGGTATGGAACAGATTCGTCAGTTCGTGCACATCTTGATCCTTTTGTTGCCGCAGCGTGGTCCATTGGATGTATTTGTCCTCATAGCTCCCCACAGGGTAATATTGTTCCTTGATGCCATCTCGGAACGAATTCCAAGTGGGTGTGGCCGAGAATAGAGAGGGTTCCCCTTCGCCCTCTTGCTCACGGTAGGTTTCCCACCAGTCTTTGACATGGGGGGCAGCTTTGAGGAGTGCAAAAATAATCTTTTCTCGGTCAGAGAAGTCATGGACCGAGAAATACCCTTCCAACAAATTCAACCATCTGTCTACAGCGTCTGCATCTATTTTTCCTTCAAATATAGGAATGTCAAAGTTTACCTGTACCTTGAAGGGAGTGGCGCCTCCAGGGTGGCTGTTGGATGCAGATGCGCCATATGTGGGTAGTCGTTGAAGGATTTGAGCCAAGCTATCCATCATCACGTTCCTTTGTTTCTCGAGGGCCTCCTCGAGCAGTATTTTGATAGGATCTCCTGCTCCCTCGTCTTTCTTTTCTTCCGCCATGGGAGGTCGTCGGGGTTTGCGAGGCTGATCTTGCAAGGGTTCAACCAGATCGAGCCCTAACTCCTTATACCCTGACCGCGTTGGGGACATGCAAAAAAAAACAAAGAAAGAGCAGTCCCTCTCTGATACCACTGATCCGGATTTTATGCAGGAACGCAACAGAATAAACACATAACCATAAATACAGAGATGCAGCGGAAATAACACTTCATTTCATTAATATCAAATAACAGAAAGATGCTTACAGACATAATGGAAATAAAACAGCTAGGGTGCTGGTAGCGAATCTCTGAGAAGAGATGTGGTGGCTACAGACCTCTGAACTGTGTTACAATGAGGCTCGAGGGCCTATTTATTGTTGAGAAACAATGTAGAATCTGAAACGTCCAAAACCTAACCGTAGGAGATGAGGCGCCAAAACTGTGGGCGCCCGTTTGGGTAAATTGGTGGTTCAACTTCCCGGGGGCATAACTTTGGCACTCGATCTCCGTTTGACGCGCTCAATAGCTCGTTAGAAAGATCTATCCGAGGACTTCAATTTTTGAACGAGCAACATCGGTCCATGGACCCATGTTGCTCTCCATTTTCCCAAAAAATGTCGTTTAGGGCCTCAAAACGGCTCCGGAAGTTCAGGACCCGAAAAACTGCTAAAAATAGTAAGTTTTGTTGCAACTTGAAAATTGAAAGAATTGAATATGGGGGTTCAAATGGAATAGGTGGGTGGCCACCAATATCCACCTGGATCATTAAGCCCCCAAAACGGCTCCGAGAGTGGAGGACCCGAAAACCTGCTAAAAATAGTAAGTTGTGCTGAATGTGAAAAGCTGTAAGAATTGATGGTGCTGGTCCAAATGGAATAGGTGGGTGGCCACCGATATCCACCTGGATCAAGCCCTCACTCCCCTGTGCATGGGAGAATTACTTGAGAAATCTGCCAAATTATCCCATGAAGAGTTAAATCGCCTCTGCCAAACCTTCATGTTGCCAGAACATCAGCCCAAAGGCCCTCCCCCTTATGGTTATACCTTTTTCACTGATGTGGGAAGGCTTATTTTGAATATGATATCCTCTATAATGGGTTTCAATACTAGTGAATATGTTGACCAATTAACCCTAGTATTGTTGTCAATTTTTACCCCTGGATAGCCCCCTGCTGTCAAGTATGATTTTTCTTCCTACATTGCAGATAAAATACATGATCATTTCATGAGATTAGAGAATGAAAGAGTGTTCAAATATTCTTCTGTTATTTATCATCTCATGCTTTACTTTCAATCAGAGAGTTTCCCTCTTTATGTCAAAGGAAATCCTAGGTCTGTAATCTTTTGGTCTGCCATCACTCATAATTCCCCTGATTCTCCTTATTCCTACAATGATTTTATTTACCTATTTGTACACCCTCCAACCACCTTGTTGACAGGAGTCTCCCCTCCTAGGGTCAATAGTGAAATCAAGAAAATTCTTCAACTCTCAAAACAATACAAGATAGGTGACTGGTACCTATACCGAAATCACACAGAAATCAGAATATATGGGTGTGAGTTATGCCCTTTCAAGTTGCCAAAATATGTCCCAATGAGACTTTTTTCATTAGAGTATTTCAGATAAATGATCAATTTAGACATAGTTCATTTTTGCAATGCAAAGAAAAAGGCTCAACTCAGGATTAAAATTCAATTAGTTCCCTTTGTCTGTAACTCTAGAGATGCTGGAAAAGAAGCTGAAAGAATCTTAGAAGACTATCTGAAATTACGAAAAATTTTCTACTGGGTACCTTATGACCCAAACAACTTTATTTGTGATAGAAGAATGAAAAACAAACTATCACCATACATTCATCAAAGAATCCCAGAAATTGAACAGTATGCCAATATGGATGAATGGATGGAAGGGACATTGATAGAACAAGATAGTGAGTAGGTCAATGTTGAAAATGTAATGAAAGACCTTGAAAAAATGCTTGACCTAGACTCTTTTGGACAAGTGCAGATACCAGGTATTGGTTCTTCTTCTGCTGTGAATTCTCAACAAAATTTACAGGAAATCAGTGCCTTGGCTATGGTAGCATCTAATGGAAAGGAGAAAGAGGCTGATATACAAGTTACAGAGAAATTTACAATGACAGAACAGCCTGAAACTTCTAGAGAACAGGGTCAAGTATAGATTTCTCCTACTCAGACCAATGTGGCAGAAATGTCAATTTTACAAACTCCTCTTAATGTAGAAAAGGGTAAAAATAGAGATGTTGAAGCAGCTACTCCTATCAGTGGATCTGCTGAACAGCCTGATGTTAAAAGACAAAAATTGAATCCTCTTCCAGAAGTGGAATCTGTTCATGAAATCCCTGATAGTCAGATGCAAGAAGAATTGGGTAGTCAGCAAACATGTACAATTAGTGGGACATCCACTACTTTACAAAGAAAAGAGTTGCAAAGGCAACAAAGTGCAGAAGTATCATCTTTCAAACCACCAGTGAAAGATGCCTGGGACATTAAAATAACATTCATAAATATAAAGGCTAGAAATGATCCACTCAGACTTCAAGTTTACAGTCAATATTTGAAGATGGCTCCTAAGAATCAACAAAGATTGATGTTAGCCTATGACATTCAACAAGGTAAAATGATAATGATTCACTTCAAACCCAAAGTGCAGCAACCTCAAATAGCTTCATATTATATCAGAACTAATTTTGAAGTCATAGCAAAGGATATTCATCCTTTGGAACAAATTGAGCTGCATAAACAGACAGGTGAAATGATTTATTCTACTTTGACAGATAAATCAATGATGACCTATAAATTGCAGGATTCTTTGGAGAATACTAATGCTCAACTAAATCTTGAAAAAGCCTCTTCTCAAGCTAAGGACAACAGGATAAAGACTTTGGAGGAAATCATTATTGGATTGGGTCATAATCCCAAGGATGTCAAAGGTATAGAAGCTTTGATCAAGAAAAAAGATGATGATATTGCAGCCTTGAGAAAACAACTGAAGTTACCCGCCTCAAGACATCCACAGACTGCATAAATTATAAAGAAAAATTCTGAAGAAGAATTGATGGATTTTCTCTTGAAACTGAATGAGCAACTTAATGAAACTGAAAAAGAGCTTGAAAAGGAATTAAAAGACAAGCAGTCAAATACTCCAGCATCTACAACTGAAGTGATTACAGGTACTACAACAACAGGTCAGCCAACAGAATTGTCACAGGTACATACTTCCAATTTAAGTACCGAAGAGTTAATAAAGTCAATGGAGGAATTGAAACTCCAAGTGACAGAACTTCAAAGAACAAAGGTACAATTCACCACTTTAGAACAAAAATATGATCTCTCGAAGATGAATGTTGCAGATAAAACAAGGGAGGTCAATAGATTAGAAAAGTTGGTCAACAAATTGGAGAGGATCTCACATTGGAGAAGCCTTTAAAGGAAATAAATGAAATTTTTTGGGACAACATCATCCAGTCAATAATATATGTCTGGCCCTCAATTCAAATAATGTATGAACAGAATGATTTAGTCAAATTGGCTCTGGAAGAAATCCTAAAAGAAAGAGAAGAATTGGGAAACATGCCTGAAGAAGCCAATCAAATTATCCGCTTTTTAAATACTCAGAACAAGCATCAACTTGATGAACTTGGCATTCAAGATAGGACAAGAACAATTTTGGAAATAAAAAGAGTTTTTACCAAAAGAACTTTGATGCATAATCTAGAACGAAGATGCTCTGATATGCAAGAAGAAATCACCGCCTTCATAAAAATATTTGATATTTTCTTGAATAAAGGATTACCCAGTCCTTTAGTTTCGGACGATAAATTGATGGACCTTGAAAGTTATGTCGAGAAATTGGACAAGCATTCTGACAATCAGGCCAGTTCCTCAACTAGTTCATCAGCAGCAGCATTGCCTACAGGAAAAAATCTTCATGATAGATTGGAAAATTTGTTTTATCTCGAGCATTAGGTAAGGCATTTGTTCCCAATTCAACCTACTTTCTTCAGATATACAGAGACTGATGAAACTCTCAGAAAGCTGCAAAGAACTAGAATACTGGAAGATAAATGGTGGGAAGAAATGTTAGAACTTTTGTAAAAATTATCCTTACATGAATTTTTGATCATTGACTACAGTAAAGTGATAGTAAGAAGGATATAAGGGTAGACAGAGGTTAAAAAGTATCAGTTCAGATAAAGATTATCAGTAAAATGGAGCAGCCAACACAGAATTACTAAAGAGGACAGCAGCAAGCCAAATCATAGGGCCTGCATCTAGCACATTCTCAAAAGAAGGAAACAGCACAACATCAGTTATCATTTCTCTTATCTACGAGACCATCTATCTCTAGTTTGTTGTAACATACTTATGACTCATCCTAGATTATATCTCAATCTGTTATGAGATATTTTTTATAATTTTTTGTATAAATACTCCCTCAATCGGATTATTGACGGGTGGATTCTTAGACTTTACTGTAACATTGACTATTTTGGAATAAAGTGTTGTTGGAGAAATTTTGTGTGGCAAGTTGGATGATGAATTGATGCAAAAGACTCTTTACAGGATTCTTGCGTCAGAGTAAGGATCAATAAGTCATCTATCTCTTATGTTTTGAAGTCTTTATATTTTTTTATTATATCATCTATGTTTCATCTCTGAATGATTAACGAAAAGGAATAAATCAGAAATTTCTTAAGTGTAATCTGATTTTAATCGTTTTTATTCTAAATTTTTTCTTCTGAACTAGTTTAAACAGTGAATTATTAATTGCTCCTGTTTTTCTAGTTTAAGCATTTTTATTATTTAGTAAAGAATACTTAATTTCTCTTTATTAATAATCACTCAATTTCCCTCTTTCGAATGTGTTGAAGGATTCTTAATTTCCCTTCATCCATTTTGATTTCATTCCATTCACTTTAAATCTATAATTGTTCCCTGTTTGATTACCTTGCCCTGTGAAACCGTCTTTTGTTAAGAAACTTAATCCAGTTAAGCTATCCTCTTTGACTCCATTAGCCCAATGGCCTAAACTACTCAATCTTACCACAAGCTATTGAATTTCATCACCCAAACTCAATCAAAACCCTTGGACTTTATAGCTAGCCTAATATCTTTCAAAACAAAGCTAAATTTTACAAAGAGAGCCCTCTCTGGGTACAGATTGGCTAGATTTTGTACCTAAAAGTTGGTTTGTGGTTACCTCAGACCCCTTTCCTCTTCCCAACAACTTCAAGGAAAATCTGAGTGATAACACTCTTCATCAAGTGCAGCCCATGATTCTTTGTTCTTCTCATTTGAATCTTATTTTTCTGAATGTTTTCCTTGAATGACATCAAGAGAATATATTTTTTGCAATACTCTTCATGAGCTAAGATTGATACCATTTATATCAATAGGATATGTTTGGAAGTGTTTTACCTCAACATTGTAAGTGGGTTGAGCTACTTCCTTGTGTGGGTTTGGAAATGTTGGTACAGGTAGTTGAGTGGGAGTGGATCTTTGAGATGGATGTGGTTTAGGTTGTGGTTGTGGTGGAGGTGGATGGTAGGGATAGAATGGAGTTAGGTATGGAGGATATTGAGGAACATATTGAAGAAATTATGGATTTATCTCATAAGGGTCTTTCCAAGATTGGTTTTGAGGTTGATATGGCCAAGGTTTCCAATGAAAGGGTGTGTTCTAATTACTTTAATATGGATGTGCATAACCTTGAGATTATAAATTAGGTTCTTGCATCATATCAGGTTGACTAGGATAACATGGTCTTATTTGAGATACATAACATAGCTTCTTTGGTGATTGACTTGCTCCATTGTCCTCTTGGTAAACTTACTTCAACCTTGGTAATGATGAGCAATATGATTTCGCATGGACAACACAAAGATCAAAATATTATTTTTTCTCATGTTGCATTCTTAACATTTCTACTTGTTCGCTTAGATTGCTAAGAATTTATGTTTTAAAGTTATAAATAAAATTTCCAATTTCAACTTTACTCACCAATCTTGATGTTGATTTACTTACTCTTTCCCTTCCTCTTGATATGTGCTTGCATGTTTCACAAATTTCTTCAAATGATAATTGGTATACATCACCTCTACTCATTAGATCAAGGAGATCAATCCACTCATCCCCAGTTGTTCTAAGTAATAGGGTTTTTAGTGCGTCAAATCCTAAATGATGCAAATTTTCCCTCTTAACATTATACATAAATCTCTCTATTAGATCCTCATGGCTCTCATCTTCTTTTTTATTCTTTATAAATATTTATTTTTTAATATCATGATCTTTATATTTTTCTATAAATATATTTTGCATATCATTCCATGATCTTATTGAATTAGTCTCGAAATTCATGAACCATTTAAGAGCTCTATCTTTCAATGTTGCTAGAAACAATATCAATTTTTGGGTGTTTAGTAAGTAACCATAAGATCTAAAAAGGATTTCAAATTCAGAAAGAAAGGTTTTTAGATCTTCTGATCTCATACCATGGAAGTTGGGAAGGAAATATGGATGGATGTTCTTCATGTGCACACTAACATCATTATATTGAATGAGAAATACAAGAGGATATTCTTCATTGTCATCATCTCCATCCATTTCTTCTACCTTCTCTGCCACTTCTTCTTCTTCTACCTGCAAAAGTGGATGGTGATGTGGTTCTTACTGCACCACATGATCAAATGAGGGGGGAGGGGGGTGTTGTTGTTGGAGAAGTATATTTTTTAATGCTTTTATAAAAAAAATTGACTAATAATGCTAATGAAATGCATTTTTTTATATTTGAAATGAAATATGCCTAATGCAATTTTTGTGTGTTTTTGCAGAAAGTAAAAGAAATGACTCAAATAGGGAAGAAAAAAATGCCTACTTTGACACACCCCTGGAAATGGCACCAAAAATTTATGAGCCCAAGTATTGCAACAAGAATGCGGCAACTCCCAACTCTACCAACTTAAATTATCAACCCGAGGTTCGTACAAACTTAAGAGGTGTCGACACTATATATGCAACATACAATGTGTCATTTTGTTTATCTGATGTAATGGAGTGAATGTCATGAAATAAAATCCTAAAATAATTGCATAAATGGAAATTTTACTTTGAAAAGGAATGAATCCTAGGAAATAACAACAATTTGTAATTGAAATCCTAAGAGCGTGAATTCAAATAAATAAGACTAATCTACTTTGTAAAAAGGCATGTCCTGAGTGGTGTTTATTCTTCTTAAATCATGGATTTAGGGACTAGGGGACATGATTCAATCCTAAGAGAAAAAAAAAAAGATTTTGGAGAAAATATGGTCAATTTTACACATGCTACAAGAGTGATACAAGAGGTTTCTATAGGTGAAACAAAATTTCTACAGGAGGTCCTGTTTTGCTACAGGAGTTGATAACTCACCGAATTACAATGTAAATCAAATGAAAATGGGATGGGAATATTTTTGTTATTAATTAGGATTTATTAGGACTCCATTCCAAGTGTAATCACTCCAAAATACCCCTGTTAACACGTGCTAAAAAATAGTAGAAAATTACTACTTTAAAAACTGGAAATTCAATAATTAGTGAGCTAGTTAACCTATCAAATGCATAGCCTAGTAAAGTGAAAATGAAATGGGTTAAATTTTTTTATTAAATTTAATATTTTTATGACCCAATACAAGTGGAATAAACTCAATTTAATCTCATTAACATGTTATAAAAAAATAGCATAAAATTACTTTTTTGATACAAGGGACTTCCAAAAATTCTAGATTTGTGAACTAGTAAACCAATCCAAGTAGCTCAATGGTGAAGATGACTTCTAAAAGGTTTTATAAGGGTGAATAATGCTTTTGAATATGTAAATAACCTGAAAAACAACTCACTTTAATCATTTAATCGAATCCTACAAAAAAATAAGCATCAATAATAAATGCAAAAATAGGAAAAACAAGAATAAGAGACGCATGCAAATAAGAAATGAAAAGAAAAAAATAAAATTGTAAAAAAGGGCTCTGAGGCTCCTAGGATAGAAAATCCCAAGGATTCTCAGAGTCCTATGAAGGATTACAATCTTTAGAAGGTAAACATGGCACCAAAATTCATTATTTGAATCAATCCAAGTACATCCCTCCTAGAAATGAAAGTGGAGCTGCTAAATAACACGTTTTCTCCACAAGAATACTAAGAAATACCCGCCCCTAGAGGAAAATTCGAATTAGTACTTATAACAAGTGATGAGGAATAATTATCCTTTAAAGGACAAAGATTTTCCCTCCAAAATCCCTCAAATAGTGGAATTGGTTCCCAACACTGGGAATTTAATTAAATGACAAGGAACACATTCCTAGATTTTCTCAGTCACTGGAGCTCTAGAATTTGTCAATAATTTCATGATATTTTATTCATTTATCATCCAACCTTGATCCTCTTGTAGTAGGGAGTAAGTCCCTATATTATCTCCTCCTCCAAATCTTTATAATTTTCTCAATATTCTCACAATATTCTACAAAAATAAATAATATTAGGCACAAATATGAAATTATCTATAAACCTTCCTAATGAACATATTGAAGTTAAAAATATGTCATCTAATGCAGAAAAGAGAGGCTTAATGTGTTGAAGGATGGTTAGATGGACCTTAATTTATGTCTAATTTCACATATAACATCATAAGACACATGGCTATGTGCTACATGCATCAGCAGCTCCTGCAAAACAAGTGTGAGAATCACCATAAAAAAATCCATCCAGCAACATACACAACTCTCCAAATTAACCACTACACTAGCAGTTCCAAATTCAATCTATTCTACAACATGCTTCATATTTGCACACAATTTAGTCATGAACACTCATGGAATGAAGCGTCTAAGTTGTCCAATAGATCTGAAGCATAATATCCTTCACTGATACCTTCTCACTCACTCACTACCTTCATCAATTAGTCATCATATCCAAGATCAAGTATATAAAACATGTAGGGCGAAATTGAGTTTGGGGCTAGGATTAAAGGTGCACAAATTGGACCAAATCAAACCACTAAGGTCACTACTAGAGCACTAAATGCATTCACATTATGAGAGTACCTTTTCAAACCATTTGTGACATTTTCCACTAATTCTAGAAGCCTCTGTGAATTTCCAATCTATTTTACTTTCGAACGAGGCGGGGAATGACGAGAAATATCGCGAAATCCCATAGTCACTCCCTTGACACTATATGCATGTGAATGTTTCACCTTGGAACCATAACCACTCCCTTATCACTTCCTCCATGCGACTATAGGATTCCATTCGCTCCCATAGGCTTATGTGCATGCGACTATGGCTAGAACTGAGGGAAACCATCAACCCTTCAACTCAGGACCTCTACCATATGTTGGATCACCTCCCCTTGCATATGTACTAGCATCTAGACCTTTGGCATGGCCTCTGACATGTCTGCAAGTAGACCAAACAAGCCTCCTAAGTGTCACTTCCATATTGACCTAGAAGGGCCAACAAACAAGGTTGGAAAGTATGCCAACAAGTCCTCCACTCTTCATTGGACTTCACCACAACCTGAAACACCTATGTTAGACCTACAAAAATCTCTGTAGCACATCATGGAGCCATCAAATCATTACTACAATTCTCCTTATAGGCATAGACATGAAGAACTAATGACCTAGTTGACAACTCAACTAGTGTGCCATCACCATCTCTATCACATGTAGATATGATCATCAACATTTAGTAGCACCGTCATCATCATGAAATGTCCATCAATGTACATGCCAACACATGCCAAATACTCCATGACCAACATGCTACCATCAAGCTCTATCAATTCCATCACATGATTCCATGCCAACAAGTGTGTCAACATCAATAAGATCAATCATCAATACAAACACATAACAACACATACTGTTTGGTCTCAATCTAGTCTCCTAAATTGAGCTCATTTAATTGTCAACCAAGGTTAGTAAACTGCTGAAGTGAAGTGTACTGTATGTACCTAGGTGCTTGTTTCTTAATGCGTTGTGTGTAGTGTTTTGCGATGTTTTTGGTCTTTTGTGATGATTTATGATGTTTTTGATCTTTTGGTGGTTTTATGTTCACAAGGAAAATGACTAGAAAGCTAATGGAAGGAAGCTAATGATTAAAAACAGGGTGAAACCTAATTGGTTGGTGTCAAATGGTAAATGCAAATGAAATACTAAAAACAGAATCAAATCTAAACTATGAATAAGAAAAAGCAAAGCTTGATAATGACTTTTAAGCAAATGATTCAAAACACAAACTAAACTTGTCAAATTCTTTCATCAAAGGCATTTGAGAGAGAGCTTGAAACATGGTCACTAAGTATGCAAATCTTCTTAACTAAACAGTTTAAACAACTAACTTATAATGATGCAACATTTTATCCTTGATTAGAGATTTGTTGAAGTATGTTTGGAGTAAAACATTGATGCCATCATAAGATCTTCTACTCTAAATCTAGTTCTTAACTCTATTCTGCAACTCAGTTTTATAGCACTACAC
This sequence comes from Pinus albicaulis, assembly GCA_034641835.2. Classification (NCBI taxonomy): domain Eukaryota; kingdom Viridiplantae; phylum Streptophyta; class Pinopsida; order Pinales; family Pinaceae; genus Pinus; species Pinus albicaulis. The sequence goes on from CM076576.1 coordinate 727,126,506, forward strand.
TTCACTCAAAGGTTATAGATTTTTGAAATAGTCTATTGAGGAAAATGTTTGTTTGTAAGATGATAAGGAAGTTGCAGAAGTACTTCAGGCCTTAAAGTGATATGGTCTTATGTTCATATGTTTATGAATCAATTATGGATTTTAGAACAAGAAGAGATTTGTGAATAATGAAGGCTGTTTTGTTAAATTTAACAACTGAAGTAATGCAGTGAATGACAACTAAATATGGAGTGCAAATGCAATGAGCTGAGCTACAACCAAACCTAAAATGTCACTAGCCTAAAACAGTGTTAAACTACAAGTCATTATCAAACTTAAAGCAAAACAACTGAACATGAGTTAAGTGCAATTAAACTCCGGAGCATCCTAACTAGACTATCATGCATTATCCTGTGGAATTATACAGTCTGTTTGTCCATCATGATTGATATTTTGGAAGAGTTCCTTCTTTCGGAAGAGTTTTTGGAACAATCCTGACTGTGTAATTGAGTGCAAATGCAAACATAAAGACTAAAAGCAATGAAAAACTAAGATATCATAGCCATCTCCCACTCGTTATTATGATATTTTGGACAAGCGTTTAAGAGCAAGAACTGCGATGGTACTTAGTGAAAACACACAACTAAAATGTTCAAGATCACAATCATGCTTAAGACAGTATAAAGATTTCTTGGAAGAGTTTCTTCTTGTGGAAGAGTATTGAACATAAGTATAACTGTGATGGTGAATGAAAGAGATTACAATTAAATCCTACAATACTATAGCCATTTCCCATTCATCATTATAATCTTTTGGAAGAGCTTCTTCTTGTGGAAGAGTTAGAATTAGTATAACTATAGTAGCTAATGAAAACAACTACAAATTCAACTTCAAAAACGTAAAGGCAGCTAGAATACTTATCTAAATTACGCAAATAAATCCGTGCAAGAGGCAGGGGCCCTCTACCACCTGATGGAATCTAACTCCAAATCAAATCAACGCTTTCAAAACAACATTGTCTGCTTCATTAAAAGTGAAATAACTTGAACAGAGCACTCTGTGTCTTCAGAAATGTAGCACAAAATCTAAGCAAAATCTAGAACAAAATCTAGCCTAGCTCTCGGTTTCCCAAGTGTTTATATAACAAATGTAAATAACAAGACTTGCAACAATTTCAAGAACATTGTCTTTCCTTATCGGAATCACATTAGGACTCTTGAAGTGGCTGCGTAACAAGGAAATGGACATCTGGACTAAGACAATCCTAATAGAAGTCTGCCTTCTTAAATGTGTTCCCACGTTCCAAAACCATACCCAGAATTCGTTTCTTCCTTCATGGTGAGCAACGAACCATGTAGACATGACGTGGAATATGCCCATATGCGGTTTTTCTTGAGAGGCCACCTGGAACATACTCAAACGTGAAGACAACTGCAGAATCGCCGGTTAGCTACGGAATGTCTGCATTCTGCAGCTAGTTCCGGTCAAAATGCATTACAATGGCAAAAATCACAAAACTTAGCAAGTCAGTCATGTAAATCATTCTAAAAGTAATTTTAACTAAATTCATTGATCAATTGAGTCTGGAATAGCAATGGACAAAGGAAAATGAGGTAAAATGGAATGAAAGAAAGCACAATTTTGAGGCTCAACATACCCCCACTGCTGTCTCTTTGCATGTCCTCATACAAATTATCCTATGAACTCAGAGGCTTCTGCAAGAACATCTAATCCTCTCCTTCTCCTTTGTCTGGAAGTTAAAGATCTTCTGGGTTTTCTGATAACAAGTTTGAACCTTAGGTTGGTAAGTGCCCTGATTAGCTTTTTGTTCCTCTTCTTCAACTTGTCATTGGTCTTTTCCACTTTGTCTATATGTAGGGATAAGGTTGAGTTCATATCGGTTTTGAGCTTGACTTGTTCCTTCAAAATTTCATTCTCATTTTTGATGTGTCTATTAAGTATTTCCAACTCATATCTATCCCTTCTTAATACATCTATTTCAGACAGTGGAGGACTAGGGGTTCTCTCCTTACTTTCTGAAGCTCTCTTTTCCAAATTTTCCACATAGTCATAAATTTCTTGTTGAGCAGGGTCAATTTCAGGGGTTCCTTCATTAAAATCCTCTTCAACATCTTCTTCAATGGATGTTTCCTCATCTTCTATATTAATTACCCCTGTTTGTTTGATTTGAGTTTTCCTTAGTTTCCCCTTTAGTCTGTGGCTTCTTCTAGACTAAGAAGATCCCTCTCCTTTTTCCATGGCAGATTTCCTGATTACCTTTTCTTCCTTAAGTTGTCTCTTGATTTGAGTCAACTTCTCTGAAATGATTTCCTCACTACTTTCTTGGACTGTTTTATCAGTTTCAACTTTTGAAGCCCTCCATTTCCTGCTTCTCTTTGTAGGCTGTGGTTCAGGTGAGGGCTCTTTTGGCTCTTCAAAATGATTTCTTGTCAAGAAATTGTCTCATGTATCATTTTTTTTGGCTAAATGATGTTCAATCAAAATTTTAACCAAACCATGATGATATAGGGTTGTCTCTAAAAATTGAACCCTTCTTTGAACACAGGAAGCCATCTTTTTCAAGCTTTGAAGCAAGAAATATGGTAGGTTTAAGTCTTCCCCCAGAAAATGCGTTATCAGTCTAATGTGGTAGACATAAAATGTGCCATATCTACCCTCACATGTAATAAATTTTTTCAGAAGAAGTAGTATGTTTCTCCATTTATTTTTCAATGCAGAACTTGGAATTCCTTTCTTAAATACAGTGACATCCATACCTGGTGATTTTAGAATTTTCTTCCAGGATTCATTGTGGAATTCTCTATTTTTGAACCATCTCTCTCCATTTCTAAGCAACCCTGTAGCTTCTGCAATGAAAACTTCAGTGACAGTGAACTTGACATCTCCCACTTCAACTTCAGTTCCTTGAAATGATCTTGCAAATGTTTTAGTGACTTCTTTGTGGAAGCCATTAAATGTCTCCAAAAATTGAAGCCATCCTATCTATTGCAACATTTCTTTGCATTGAGGGTAGCCTTCTAAGTATTTTGAACCCACTGGTTCAGTTCTTACAATGAAACCCATAATTGTTTCTTCAATGTTCAGATTAACACTCTTCTACCCACAGAAACAATAACTTTCACTTTCAAATTGAAATAGCTTCAAGTTCTTAATGACAATGGCTTCAAACTTTGGAATGACATACCTCTGATTGACAGTGACAACAGCTTCAAACTTCGGAATGATATACCTCTAGTTGATAATGGAACTTTGGACTGATATGCCTCTGTTTGACAGTGACAAATGGCTTCAGATTTCCCACACTATTATACCTCTGTCTCTCGGTGGCAAATAGCTTCAAATTCCCATACTGCTATATCTCTGTCTCTTGGTAACAAATGGCTTCAAATTCTTCAATGCTATACCTCTGTCTCCCGGTGACAAATGACTTCAAATTCTTCACTGCTATACCTTTGCGTTTACAGTGATAATGCTCAATCTCTGCCCACGGTGATACTTTGTCTGCCCACGGTAACAAATGGCTTCAAATTCTCACGCTGTTATACCTCTGCGTTTCCAATGATAATGCTCAATCTCTGCCCACGGTGATTCAAACTGATATACCCCTTTTGCTTTGCTCACAATGATAAGAATATCTCTGTTTGCGGAATGAAATGCCGGCTACAGAATGGAGTGATGGAAGTAGTCACGGAATGGGATAATGGAGTGAGGTGGAGGAGACGAATTAATGATTGAAAAGACGGCGGAGATTTTTACAACAGCAAAGAGAATCATCATTGAATTATTTGGTTAAGAGACGTGAAGAATTCAAACACCTCGGCCATTTTAACCGCTTAAATGATGTCGGGCATGGAATTTGAAATGAGAGATTTTAATCCAAAGTTTGTGGAGGGTTTATTGGTCATGATCAATAAAAATAATTAAAACAACCTTTTCGAACAATTCATAACTAAAACTATGCTAAACTTTATGAAATGCCATTATAATCTAAACTTGTTACCTCTTCTTTTCATTTGATTTTTGTAGTCTTTGTCTTCTTTGTTCTCCTTTGGAAGAGTCTTCATGGTCCTTCTTAATGCTTTTTATTCATGGATACACTGGATCATTTTGTTGCAATTCTAATGTCTGCTGACTAATGCCTTCAGGATTTGTAGCTGCGGAATGTCTGGCTAGCTGTGGAAAGGTTGAACAGCTGCAGAATGTATGTTAAGCTGCAGAATGTACCTGTAGAGCATTTTAATCATGGAATGGAGTGGTTTGGGAATATAGGTGAAATGTTATATGGTATGAATGGAGATGGATGATGAGACATGATATGTATGAAGTGGATGATGAAATGGAATGGGTTCAGTTTATGAAATGGAGTGGAAGAACATGAGAACTGCTCTGCAATCCATGACATGTTTTATTCATTTACAGCAAGACATCAAATTTTAAATCTTGACATGAAAATGAGATGGATGGAATATGGAATGAGATGAATGAAATATGGAATGAAGTAGAGTATGAATGAATGAATAAAATGGAATATGGATGGATAAGTGAATGAAGTGAAATGAAATGAGATGGATCATAAGCACTGTGGATCTGAACTTATGATTTTGTAACAGCTGCTTGCAAAAACAAAATGGGAAAAGTTAGAGTGTCAGAGAGACTCTGATTTTCACCCTATCTTTTCTGTATAAACATGCCAATCAATGATTGGTTTTCATGTTTATACCTTTATTTTTTTTTTAATTTTAATTTTTAATTTTTTATTTTTTTTCAAAGAAATACTTCAGAAAATTTAATCAAGTTGATGAAGAAGAAGAATTCTTCTTCATTAACTTCACATCACTGCATTATTGAAACTTCTTGACAAATTCTTCTCTTGAGAGTGGTTTGTGATACAGCTTCAATCTATGACCATTCACAAGAAAAGTGACCTCTTCTTCATCTATAGTTCTGATTTTTACTGTCCCATTATCAAAAATTTCAACAACTTCATATGGCCCAAGCCAATGTGTCTGAAATTTACCTTAAAAATCCTTGAATTTTGAATCAAACAAGAGAGCCCAGTCACCCTCTTTGAATTTATTCTCTTTGATGTACTTGTCATGCCATCTAGCCCTTTGCTGTTGGACTAGACTTGTTTTCTGAACTGCATCTTGTCTGATCTCATCCAATTCATTAATTTGCTCCAGTCTATGCTTTTGTGCCTCTGTTAAATCAAGTCCTAGCTGAACTGCCATTTTGAAAGTTTGAATCTGGAACTCTATGGAAAACAAAACTTGCTTTCCATAAACAAGCTCATAAAGAGTATGGCCTGTTGTGTTTCTCCATGTAGTTCTATAGGCCCACAAGGCTTCAGGAAGCCTATCTACCCAATATTTTCTATGTAAATGAACAGTCTTTGTTAGGATTCCTTCAATGATCTTATTAGTAGATTCCAATTGACCATTTGCTTGTGGATGATAAGGAGTAGATTTTCTATGTCGTATTTGGTACTTCTCCATCATTTGCTCCACTAGCCTTGATGTAAATTGAGCTCCTTGATCTGTAACAATTTCCCTTGGGACACCAAACAGAGTAAAAATATCCTCAAAAAGAAAAGTAACTACAGATGCTTCATTAGCAACAAGTAATGGTTTAGCTTCTACCCACTTAGTAACATAATCAGTGCAAACTAATATATATTTCTTTTGTCTTGATGGAGAACTAATAGGTCCTACAAAATCCAATGCCCATTTTTCAAAAGGTTCAATGTGTACCTGAGGTTGTAATGGAATCTCACCTATAGGAGAAGGTTTCCCTACCCTTTGGCAACTGTCACACCTTTTGACATACTCTTTAGCATCTTTAAACAAGGATGGCCAATAATATCCTAAATTAAGGATCTTATAGGCTATCCTCTTATCTGCAAAGTGTCCGCCACAAGGTTCATCATGACATGCCTTGAGAATCTCAAGCATCTCATCTTCACGAACACACCTTCTAATGATCAAATCTGGACCTGTCTTGTACAACTCATTAGCAACCCATGAATATTTTTCACTATCACAAATGATTTTTCTTTTATCCCTTGCATTCATAATTGAATGAAATTTTCCTGAAACTAAATAATTAGCAATATCAGCAAACCATGGAGTTTGAGTAGAGATTGCAAAAAGATATTCATCAGGAAATTGATATTCAACCGGAGTGTCATCTTTGATATTTTGGAGTCTATATAGGAAATCAGCTACTGTGTTTTGTTTTCCAGGCCTATCTAGAATAGTAATGTTGAATTCTTGTAAGAGTAACAACCATCTTATAACTCTGCCATTAGTAATTGATTTGTTCATTAGGTATCTAATTGCAGAATGATCAGTGTGAACAAAAGTTTCATAGCCTGTTATATAGTGACTAAATTTGTTTATGGCATGAACAATGGCTAAAAACTCCTTTTCAGTTACAGTATAGTTTAACTCTGCAGGAGTCAAATTTTTACTGGTATAATAGATGGCATAGGGAATCAAATCTTTTTGCCCCAATACTGCTCCTAGAGCTGTATCGGAAGCATCTGTCGAGATATGAAAAGGTAACTTCCAGTTAGGTCCCCTTAATATAGGTGCTTCAGAAATTTTGGTTTTCAGGGTTTCAAAAGCTAACTGGCAATCAAAAGTCCACTTGAATTCACAATCTTTGGTGAGTAATTTGAAGAGTGAAGATGCTATTGTTTGGTCAATTTAGTGTGTCCTAAATTGCTAACATAAATTATCAACCAGGGATTCGTAAACTGACGAAGTGCGGCGCACTATATGTGCAAGAGAACCTATCTCTTACTTTTTGTCGTTTTTGGATTTTTATTGATCTTGGTTGGTTTCCTAATGTGAGATGGAAATTTTAAAATAAAAACAAGTATGGTTATAATTGTTCAAGGCAATGATGTCCTTTATAATGTTTTACCAACTTGAAACTGAAAAAGGAATTTGAAACATACAATGACAAAACTTGAAAGGAAATGAAAATGTGGCTACTGAAATGAAAAAGGTGTTGCTAATCTAATAAATCAAAACAGTGAACTAGTGAGCATGAAACCAAACTATTCTTGCTGCTGTCTAAACACAAAAGAAACTATGCCGAAAGAAATCCAAAAGTTGCAATAAAGTAAATCTAAATCAAATTACATCAACTTGTCTTCTGATCCCTCATCAGTAGTCCAGCTATAATTTTCGGAAGTAACCATAAACAACTTCAGTAACTGATATCTAACTTGCAGAAAGTAAACTAATATCAAACCACACATTCATAATTCAATCCCTCACCATCAGTCCAGCTGTGGCTTTCGGAGGTAACCGAAGATGTCATGCACAATTTAATATTTCTAACTTGCAGAAAGGAAACTAATATCAAACTACACATCCATAATTCAATCCCTCACCATCAGTCCAGCTGTGGCTTTCGGAGGCAACCGAAGATGTTATGAGCAATTTAATATATCTAACTTGCAGAAAGGAAACTAATATCAAACTACACATTTCATAATACAATCCCTCACCATCAGTCCAGCTGTGGCTTTCGGAGGTAACTGAAAATGACATGAGCAATTTAATATATTTAAATCTAACTACTGAAGCAAATGTGCAAGACTGAAATAAACAAAGCAATACCGGAATTAAACAAAAACTAAGAAAAAATAAATTAACAGCAGAACAATATTGATTCCATGTCATTAGTCAAAAAGCTATGCAAATGCCCGGGCTGCCATGAAAAATTATGCTAAAAGCTATGATTTCAAAAAGCAATCTAAGTAAGGAAATATGACAAAACAGAATTGAAAGCAACTTATCTAGAAAACATGTAAAAGCCTCCTTGGATAGCAGGGGCCCTCTGCTACCAATTTGGTAAAGTCCTTCAGCTCCTTAAAATTGTAATCAAAACACCATCAAAGAACTGAATTTCTCTATTAAAAAGAACTCACAAATCTACATCTCATTCCATCTTGAACTTAGTTACAAATCTACTTCTTCATTACTTTCTCATTACTTTCTCATTACCTATGATAGGAGAAATCTTCTCCTATTTATACAAAATATGAGGAGACATCTCATTAATGGGAGTCCATGAATCTCTCCCTCCATCTCTAGAGTTAAAATCAAAATAGGAAATGATAAGACACATGTCTTTCTAGAGTTCCAACACAACTTGAGGAATGAGACACATATCATCTTAGAGTTTCAATACAACAAGGAAGTGAGACACATATCCTCTTGATCCCATAATCTTCTCCAACAAAATTCGAATTTGGCTTTAGAGTGCCACATAAGGGTCTTCTAGAAGTCTCCTTTTGACCTACACATGTCACAAAACTCATAACACATATATATATATATATGAAACTATGTTAATTTTCTAGTTTCTAATCATAAATTCACTTAAAATACATAAAATAAATAACTTTGGAAAACAAGGATCCTAACCCATATATTTATGTAAATGGTTATTTGATGTAGGGTTTTAGGTCAAATGGCTATGAAATAAGAGCTAAATGGTTATGACATAATGGAAATATGTATGAATATGGAGAACATTTTTGAGACTCAACATACCCCCCAAATGAAGTTGTTGCATGTCCTCATGCAACCATTGCAATGATTCATTTGTCCATGAGTTGATCTTTTATGAGTTTTGACTCATATAGATTCATTCCAAACTTTGCTTATTGATTTTTCCTTTTTGGCAAAGTATAATACATTTGATTGCAACATTTTTTTTTTTTTTTTTCAATGGTTGGTTCTTGTGTAACAACCATTTTTTTTCAATGGTTGGTTCTTGTGTAACAACCATTTTTTTTTGAAGCATTGGTTCTTGTGTAACAATGCTTTATTTTCTTTGTTGCATCAAAGTTCATGAAAACATTTAGAATCAATTACTTCATCAATGAATTGATCATTTGCAAGGCATATAATATTTTGGATCATGTTGCAACAATAGTTGGTTGGGAAGTATATGTGGGTGGAAATGAAATGAAAATGTGTGATAGTGTATGACATGTAGATATGAAATGATGTCTCTTCCCCCCCAACTAAAGATATGACAATGTGGAAAAGGGGGTGAGGAATTTTTCCAAAGTTACAATTTTAGCATTCTAATGAATTACATGACTAAAAATTAGAAAACAACATACCTTCACTTACCTTAAATGTGGATGAGTTGTGTATGTGTGGTGGCTGCAAAATTCTGATCATATTCTTCTTCAAGTGGCTGAACAAGAGGAGTCATGGATAAAAATATGAGATGACTTTTTATTGCTTCTACTAAAACTTGCTGAAATCTGCTCCAAAATGCTGAAAATAATAGTCTTCATGTCTTCAAAACTCATTAGCATAATTCCTACTATGTGAAAAGATGTTCTGATGTCGAACATAGTAGGAAATTGTTGACTTAGTGGCCATTAATGGATGCCACTAGTCAACACGATAACTCTCACCATTGATGACAATGAGAGTCAAGATGCCCAAACACATCTTGCTAGGTACGAATGATTTTGCTGATGTCGAGTCACCTAGAAGATCTGACGAAAAAGAGACATTAATGTATTCCCATTGTTTGTCAGCATGAGAACTTGCCATTAAGGCATGCAAGCCTCAAGGTGTTTTACAAAGAACTTAGACTCAAAGGACTATAGACTCAATAGTTTGCATTGCAGCAGGGCTTATTTGCGGAATGAAAATGACAAGAAATGGAAGATGGAAATGGAAGATAAAAATGGAAATGGACAATAAGCATGTGAATGAGCCTCTTGCTTTTATTTGTGGGTTATGAATGGACAAAAATAAATGGAAAGTGGATGTGAATGTAAATGGAAAACATGAAGTGAAATGAGATGAATGGTTTATTATGAGGTATGGATGTGATGGAGACAATAGTATCTGAAAGTTTTTCAAGTGTTTGGATCTGATTTTGCATCAGCATATTTCCTCCTCTTTGTTGCTGATCATCCTCTTATGAAACAAATTGGTCTCTTAGAGAGACACCATTCTCTTGTAGTCATTTGTCCTTCCTCTTGAAACCTGCAAAAAAAACTAATACTTCTTCTGCAATGGAATGTAAGATTATCAAAGGGAGAGAGGTGATCAATCTCTCTAGTTATGATATTTAGACACAAAACTAAGAATTTGTATTAATGAAACAAGTTCTTCAAAGGAAAAATCAAAAGAATTTATACATGTTTTGGAATTAGTGCCTCAAGTTGAATGTAACTTCTTTTCAGCAATTTATTTCATTATTTGCCATTTCAAACTCTAATGATGGATTTCCCATTGTATAGATCTTGTTGAGACCTTTCCAACGATACTTAAATCATCAAAATCTGATTTTGTATGAGAAAGTTAGGCTGATTTGAACAATGAAGTTTTTCAGCTGCGGAATTGCAGAACAGCTGCGGAATTGGACTTCAGCTGCGGAATTGGAGAACAGCTGCGGAATTGGACTTTAGCTGCGGAATTAGACTTCAGCTGCAGAATGTCGACGGTTTCTGTAGCTAAAAATCTTGAATAAAAAGTTAGCCATTCATCATTCATCATCAGTTCAAATTTAATCAATACCTTCAGAAAAACGAGCAAATAACTTGTTCATTTCATTGATTCAAAATTATTCAATTTTTTTTTTTTTTTTTTTTTTAATAACAACAAAAGAGAAATGCAATTTTTTTTTTTTTAAGTTTCAACAAATAATGCTAAATAAAGCAAACTCAGATACATTGACCAATCGTGACCTTGCAATGACCATAGAATGGTAAGTGAAGATCACATAAGATGAAAAATAATATATTGATAAGCATTGAAGAACATAAAATGCATGATTGTTATTTCAAAATATAATCTTTCATCTCTTCAAAACTTTATGCTACTAAGGTTCGTTGTACCATCTGCATGACCATGTGCTTGATAATATCCTCCTGTAGTTCGCTCAATTCATCCCCATGCCTTATTAATGTCTTTCCATAGTGATGTGGCATCCCTTTGAAATAAACATCATAATGGTTGGTGTTTAATAATGTCATTGAATCACCAAAAATTGCTGGGCAGATGATAAAGGAGATGTGAAATCCAACATTCAGAAAACGAAATTGAATTAAATTCAAAAATGAGTGGAATGTGCATTGAATGCCATGATAAGAGTTTGATTTTGATTAGAATTCCTCTTCTTAGAAATCAGGAAACCGAATTATCAATGCAGAGTGCCGTTTTCAAATTCTTCACTCAGAAAAAATCGTTTTTCCTCACGCGGCAGGCAAAAATGGCCTTCAAAGAACCGAGCATTTCTCCCAGACCGCCACGAATTTCTTAAAACGATTTTTGGGTTATCTAATTGACCACGTTAACGAAAACACCCATGTCGTGGATTTTCAAAATTCATCCTAAATCGTTCAGAAAACGCGTTTCAAATTGACGTGTCAAAAACAGTTTGCGTTTTTCTGGGTTCTGCCTCATCAACAAATCGTTTTCTTCAGAACGTGGTTCAAAATTGCGTTTTTCTGAGAATGAAACACAAATTCTGGTTTGCTGATTTCCATATGTAAAGAGTGTTGTTATCTTGAGCATTCTTCAGTTCAGTCAAAGCACGTTTTTTTTTTCTATTTGAAAATTTTGTCAATTTCATTTCCTTGTTCTCTTACATGCCATTTTATGAATCTGAAGGAGCGTTTGATGATGGCAGGCGGCATTGGCAAGGCTGACAGCCTGGGATAATAAAAGGGATTGGCATTTGGGAACTTGACAGGTTTGAATGGCGAGAGATTGCATGAAGGCCTCACAAATTCTTTCAAAGATTTGGGGAATTTGATGATGTTTCCAGCTTGAATCCTACAGGTCGATAATGCTGTCATAAGCTCTGAAACACAGCAACCTAGCAGCCTTACAGCATCTCTAACTCCATCATTTTCAACTTTTACATGATTTTTATTATCAGAAGCAAAAAAAATCTGATGTTTCTGAGCCATAATACAACTGCAAGCATCGTAAATGGTTGAATTTTTATGCTTTCTGTTGAGAGTAATTCATTTTTTCCAAAATGCCATGGCCATTTCATTTTTGTTTATTGATTTGTTATTGTTATTGTTTTGTTTGTTTGTTTGTTTTTTTTTTTATTATTTGTTTTGTTAATAAAACTATATATGTTATATTTCAAGAATTAAAAATATACATATATGTTTTACTAAACAAAATGATTATTTTTTTTTTAAATTGTTTTGTTAATAAAATTACACACGTTAAATTTTGGAAAATTAAAAATATACATACGTAATTTACTAAACAAAAACAATTTATTGAATTTTTTTTTTTTTTAAATGATTTGTTATTAAAATTATATATATATTTTCAAAAATAAAAATATACATATATATCTTAGTAACAAAACAATTTAAATTTTTTTTAATTTTTTTATTTTTTTTATTTTCATTTTTTTTAATTGATTTGTTTAATAAAATTATGTATGTGATATTTTCAAAAATTTAAAAATACACATATATATTCATTAAACAAAACAGTTTATTGAAATCAAAGTTTTTCATGAAAACAATTTAATTTTTTTTAAATTGTTGAATCAATTGAAATGATGAAGTTTTATTTTGTCTCCCTTTTTTTTTTACATAACAATTATTTTTCTGATCCTCCAGATCACACAAAGTGCAAGAGGAGAGCATACTCAAGAATTATTAATTTCTTTTACATAATAATCCTTTTTCTGATCCCCCAGATCACACAAAGTGCAGGAGGAGAGCATACTCAAGAATTATTAAATTTTTTTAGATGTAAGAAATAAGGCTACCTAGTTACACTTCCCCGGCAACGGCGCCAAAATGTTTGGTCAATTTAGTGTGTCCTAAATTGCTAACATAAATTATCAACCAGGGATTCGTAAGCTGACGAAGTGCGGCGCACTATATGTGCAAGATAACCTATCTCTTACTTTTTTTGTCGTTTTATTTTTATTTTTATGAAATTCTAAAAGACAAGTATGGTTATGGATATTCAAGGCAATGATGTCCTTTATAATGATTTACCAACTTGAAACTGAAAAATGAATTTGAAACATACAATGACAAAACTTGAAAGGAAATGAAAATATGCTACTGAAATGAAAAAGGTGCTGTTAATCTAATAAATCAAAACAGTGAACTAGTGAGCATGAAACCAAACTATTCTTGCTGCTGTCTAAACACAAAAGAAACTATGCTGAGAGAAATCTAAAAGTTGCAATAAAGTAAATCTAAATCAAATTACATCAAACTGTATTTTGATCCCTCATCATTAGTCCAGCTATGATTTTCGGAAGTAACCATAAACAACTTGAGTAACTGACATCTAACTTGCAGAAAGTAAACTAATATCAAACCACACATTCATAATTCAATCCCTCACCATCAGTCCAGCTGTGGCTTTCGGAGGTAACTGAAGATGTCATGCACAATTTAATATTTCTAACTTGCAGAAAGAAAACTAATATCAAACTACACATCCATAATTCAATCCCTCACCATCAGTCCAGCTGTGGCTTTCGGAGGCAACTGAAGATGTTATGAGCAATTTAATATATCTAACTTGCAGAAAGGGAACTAATATCAAACTACACATTTCATAATACAATCCCTCACCATCAGTCCAGCTGTGGCTTTCGGAGGCAACTGAAGATGTTATGAGCAGTTTAATATATCTAAATTTAGCTACTGAAGCAAATGAGCAAAACTGAAATACATAAAGCAATACTGAAATTAAACAGAAACTAAGAAAAACAAATTAACAGCAGAATAATGTTAATTCCATGTCATTAGTCAAAAAGCTATGCAAATGCCCGGGCTGCCATGAAAAATTATGCTAAAAGCTATGATTTCAGAAAGCAATCTAAGTAAGGAAATATGACAAAACAGAATTGAAAGCAACTTATCTAGAAAACATGTAAAAGCCTCCTTGGATAGCAGGGGCCCTCTGCTACCAATTTGGTGAAGTCCTTCAGCTCCTTAAAATTGTAATCAAAACACCATCAAAGAACTGAATTTCTCTATTAAAAAAAACTCACAAATCTACATCCAATTCCATCTTGAACTTAGTTACAAATCTACTTCTTCATTACTTTCTCATTACCTATGATAGGAGAAAGCTTCTCCTATTTATACAAAATATGAGGAGACATCTCATTAATGGGAGTCCATGAATCTCTCCCTCCATCTCTAGAGTTACAATCAAAATAGGAAATGATAAGACACATGTCTTTCTAGAGTTCCAACACAACTTGAGGAATGAGACACATATCCTCTTAGAGTTTCAATACAACAAGGAAGTGAGACACATATCCTCTTGATCCCATAATCTTCTCCAACCAAATTCGAATTTGGCTTTAGAGTGCCACATAAGGGTCTTCTAGAAGTCTCCTTTTGACCTACACATGTCACAAAACTCATAACACATATATATATATATATGAAACTATGTTAATTTTCTAGTTTTTAATCATAAATTCACTTAAAATACATAAAATAAATAACTTTGGAAAACAAGGATCCTAACCCATATATTTATGTAAATGGTTATTTGATGTAGGGTTTTAGGTCAAATGGCTATGAAATAAGAGCTAAATGGTTATGACATAATGGAAATATGTATGAATATGGAGAACATTTTTGAGACTCAACAGCTATTTTGGTAAAGTTTTCTATAAATCTCTGATAATACCCTGTAAATCCTAGAAAACTTCTAACATCTCTTTGACAACTTGGAATGGATAGGTTAGAAATGACTTCAACTTTTGCCTCATCAACTCTAATCCCATCCCCTGAAATGTGGTGCCCTAAAACAATACCTTCAATAAACATCATAAAACATTTTTCATGACTAAGTGAAAGGTTTGCTTCTTGACATCTTTTTAAAAACTTTTTCCAGGTTTTCTAAAGCCTCTTCAAATGTATTCCCATAAACTGTGAAATCATCCATGTACACCTCTACACAGTCATGTATTAGATCCGAAAAATTCCTAATACTGCCCTTTGGAATGTTGCAGGTGCATTGCATAATCCAAATGGCAATACTCGGTAAGCATAGGTACCCCAAGGACAGGTAAATGTGGTTTTATCTTGGTCTTCAAGTGCTACTTGGATTTTATTGTAACCACTAAACCCATCTAAGAATGAGAAGTACTTTTTGCCAGCTAATGTATCTAATACTTGATCTATGAAAGGTAAGGGAAAATGGTCTTTAAGAGTAGCTTTATTTAGTTCTCGGTAGTCAACACACACCCTCCATTTTCCATTTTTCTTTGGCACAATTACCAAAGGAGAAACCCACTGACTATCTGAGATAGGATAGATGAAATTAACATTTAACAATTTTTGCAATTCCTCTTTAACAATTTCCCTAAGATTTGGATTCATCCGTTTTTGAGGTTGTCTGATTAGTTTGCAATTTGCCTCTATATAGATGTGATGAGTACAAGTCTTGGGGCTTATCCCTTTCATGTCAGTGTATTCCCATGCATATGCAGAAGAATGTCTCTGTAATACTTTGACTAACTCTTCTTGTTGAGATTTTTCTAGGTTCTTGTTTATGTTCAAAGTTTTGCCTGGAAAATTTTCACTTATAGAGCTGCCAAATTTGTCCATAGATGAAGAGACATCTGCCTGGATGACAAAAATTCAATATTGGATCCCTCCTGAAATGATTCATGTTTGTGTTTTGGATAGGATTCAAAGTTTTCTAGAGTATTCAGAATTTGATTATCTTCACTAATTTCTGAAATTGTGAAGAGTGGTTGTAAATATTCTTCATCCTCTATCCATTGAGTGTCATCTAGATCTGTAATTGTCCTAGCTGGAGGATATAAAGTGAATTTTTTTGTTGAACTACCATCAGAAATATACATATCACCGGACCTACAACTAATAAAAGCATCAGCTGTAGCCAACCAAGGTCTTCCTAATATAACAGGATGGCCTCCCAGATTATTCTTAGGAGTTAGGATCATGAAATCCACAGGGTACTCCCAAGAATCTAGGGACACTGGAATGTCTTCTATTACCCCATCTGGTCTGATCACAGATCTATCTGCTAATTGTAATAGTGTGGGTGTAAAGAGAAGATTAGGAAGTTTCAGTTTGTCCATGATTTTTCTACTCATGATATTTATTGCTGCTCCTAAGTCAATGAGTGTGTTTTGAATTTCAATTCCATTGATGTGAATTTTGACAACTCGATTTCCTGGGTCAAGGTACTTTGGAATAGTAATCTTGCCCATCATAATGTCTGCTATTTGTCCTACCAGTTGAATTTTCTTGGTTTCTCTTATTCTTTTTCTTGTTGTCTTCATACTCAACTCCTTTATTGTTTTGGCTAAAATTGGGATTTCTTTGATGGCTTGCAATAATGGAATTTTAATGCAAACATTTCTCAATTCATCTAAGAAATCATAATTAGGCACCATGATTTGTTTTTCTACACCTTTATCAATTTGTAATCTTTCCGGGAAGGGAGGTATAGAAGTAGATGTGGATGGTTTCTCTAATATAGGAGTTGGATTTATTGGATCTTTTTGTTTTAGTTTTTCAATGTTTTGGTCTTGAAAGGATGTGTCTTCCTCAAGACTTTTATTAACCCGTAGGGAGTCTTCCTCATAATTATCTTGTTCTTGTATGATCACAGAAGGTTTCCTCTTTTCAAGTATCCTTCCAGACCTAAGTTGAACATCACTAAGGTCTAAAGGAGTGATTAAATAAGTTGGAAATTGTTGGCCTTCTATCATGTATGTATTCTGAGGGTTCTTATTATTGGGGTTTGGTATGGGTTGAGCCGACAATTGATTTGATTTTTGAGGGAATGGTAATGAAAGTGGTTGATTTTGATGTGGTTGATTTTGATGATGTTGTTGAGGATTTTGTTGAAGATTTTGAGGAAAATTTCGTTGAGGATTTTGAGGATAAAAATGTGGGTATGGTGGATAGGATGGTGGATACTGATAGTATGGAGAGTATCTTCCATAGGGACTTTGTGTTCCTTGTGCCTAGGACTGAGATTGATTTTGAAATTGGGGCCAAGGTTGCTGCCAAGGATTCCAAGGTGGAGGTTGATTATACATTTGATCATGGAATCCTTGTGTCTGAGGTCCCTGCCAAGGTCTTCTAGATACAAAATTGAGAGACTGTGGAATCTGTAGGAGTTTCCTCCTGAAAGACAGCTTTGAGACCAGGAAGAGAAGGAAAATTCTTGGTTTCATGTTTTTTAGAACAAATGACACAGGTTTCTACAACTTTTACATCCAAAGGACACTCTCTCAAGGCATGTTTCTTTCTACATTTGGGACAAAAGATTTCCAAGGCATCAAATTCAGCCTTTTTCTTGTTTTGTATCTTAAGGGTGTCTATTTGTTCACTAAGACTCCCTAAGATGTCAGATTTAAAATCATCAAGCATGTGACCTATTTCTGATCTACTTACTGTCCCAGAAGCAGACTTACTTGCCCTTGCAAGAGCAAGATCTCTTGGACCTTTGACAGTTTTAGATATCCCTCTTGAAAGGTTAATACATAACTCAGATATTTCAGGTAATGTGAGTTGTGATATATCCCCTTTTCCCATCATGTTAAGGATATCCAACCATTCATACCTAATTGTTTTCAACAAAAGAGCTTTTAAGGTGTCTTGATCTAGGTTTTCCATTTTTTCCCTTTTGATGTTGTAATTAAATCTCTCCAACAAATCTTCCAAATTTTCATCTTCTTTTTGTAACATCTTGAACACTTCTTCCTTATGATTAATCGGCATACAATAATCCAAATATCTCTCTAGAAATGCTTGTTTCATGTCTTCCCATGTTCTAATAGAACTGTTGATCAGACTCATAAACCACTTCAATGCCGCTCCCTTCAAAGTTGAAGGAAATAATTTCAGTTTTTGAGCATCTTGTAAGTAGTCATAAGTTCTACACAGCACTTCAAATTCGAATAAGAAGGTTTCAGGATCTTCAGTTTTAAGTCCATAGAAGTTTGGAAGGACAGAGGGTGAAATTTTTTTCATGGTTGTATTGGTTTCTTCATCAATTATAGGGAACCCAAAAGAGCTTCCTATTCTACCTCTTCCTCCATTTGCACCTCTACCTCCTTCTCCTCTACCTCTACCTCTACCTCCAAACAGTGTGTTTTCTCCATTAAAAACTCCTCCTCCTCCTTCTTCTGCCATGGTTGACGCTCTTGTGGAAGTGGAAAGGTTGTGTCCCTAACAGGAGTTTTTAGATCTTCTTCTATGGCAGGTTCAGTGGATGAAGTGGAAGGTTTTTCTAATGGGATATCTAATTTTAGATCTTCTAGAAGTCTAGGATCAAGAGAGGATGGAATATGGGTATGAGTTGAAGGTGTACTAGCTCTGGATCTAGATGAAACAAGTGGTGTTCTAGAAATCAAACTTCTGCCTCTGCTGCTTATGAATCCTCCCCTTGAATCTCTCTCCCTACGCATATAATTGTTTTTGGATGCTAAGAAACAAAGGTTACCTAGTTTTCACTTCCTCGGCATCGGCGCCAAAATGTTTGGTCTCAATCTAGTCTCCTAAATTGAGCTCATTTAATTGTCAACCAGGGTTGGTAAACTGCTGAAGTGAAGTGTACCGTATGTACCTAGGTGCTTGTTTCTTAATGCGTTGTGTGTAGTGTTTTGTGATGTTTTTGGTATTTTGTGATGATTTATGATGTTTTTGATCTTTTGGTGGTTTTATGTTCACAAGGAAAATGACTAGAAAGCTAATGGAAGGAAGCTAATGATTAAAAACAGGGTGAAACCTAATTGGTTGGTGTCAAATGGTAAATGCAAATGCAATACTAAAAACAGAATCAAATCTAAACTATGAATAAGCAAAATCAAAGCTTGATAATGACTTTTAAGCAAATGATTCAAAACACAAACTAAACTTGTCAAATTCTTTCATCAAAGGCATTTGAGAGAGAGCTTGAGACATGGTCAACTAAGTATGCAAATCTTCCTAGTTTAAACAACTAACTTATAATGATGCAACATTTTATCCTTGATTAGAGATTTGTTGAAGTATAATTGGAGTAAAACATTGTTATCATCATAAGATCTTCTACTCTAAATCTAGTTCCTAACTCTATTCTGCAACTCATTTTTATAGCACTACACTTCACTCAAAGGTTATAGATTTTTGAAACAGTCTGTTGAGGAAATGTTTGTTTGTAAGATGATAAGGAAGTTGCAGAAGTACTTCAGGCCTTAAAGTGATATGGTCTTCTGTTCATATGTTTATGAATCAATTATGGATTTTAGAACAAGAAGAGATTTGTGAATAATGAAGGTTGTTTTGTTAAATTTAACAACTGAAGTAATCTAGTATGTAGTGAATGACAACTGAATATGGAGTGCAAATGCAATGAGTTGAGCTACAACCAAACCTAAAATGTTACTAGCCTAAAACAGTGTTAAACTACAAGTCATTATCAAACTTAAATCAAAACAACTGAACATGAGTTAAGTGCAATTAAACTCCGGAGTATCCTATCTAAGCTATCATGCATTATTCTATGGAATTATACAGTCTGTTTGTCCATCATGATTGGTATTTTGGAAGAGTTCCTTCTTTTGGAAGAGTTTTTAGAACAATCCTGACTGTGTAATTGAGTGCAAATGCAAACATAAAGACCGAAAGCAATGAAAAACTAAGATATCATAGCCATCTCCTACCCATCATTATGATATTTTTGACAAGCGTTTAAGAGCAAGAACGACTATGGTACTTAGTGAAAACACACAACTAAAACGTTCAAGATCACAATCATGCTTAAGACAGTATAAAGATTTCTTGGAAGAGTTTCTTCTTGTGGAAGAGTATTGAGCATAAGTATAACTGTGAAGGTGAATAAAAGAGACTACAATTAAATCCTACAATACTATAGCCATTTCCCATTCATCATTATAATCTTTTGGAAGAGCTTCTTCTTTTGGAAGAGTTTTTAGAATGAGTATAACTACAGTAGCTAATGAAAGCAACTACAAATTCAACTTCAAAAACGTAAAGGCAGCTAGAATACTTATCTAAATTACGCAAATAAATCCGTGCAAGAGGCAGGGGCCCTCTACCACCTGACGGAATCTAACTCCAAATCAAATCAACGCTTTCAAAACAACACTGTCTGCTTCATTAAAAGTGAAATAACTTGAACAGAGCACTCTGCGTCTTCAGAAATGTAGCACAGAATCTAAGCCAAATCTAGAACAAAATCTAGCCTAGCTCTCGGTTTCCCAAGTGTTTATATAACAAATGTAAATAACAAGACTTGCAACAATTTCAGGAACATTGTCTTTCCTTATCGGAATCACATTAGGACTCTTGAAGTGGTTGCGTAACAAGGAAATGGACATCTAGACTGAGACAGTCCTAATAGAAGTCTACCTTCTTAAATGTGTTCCCACGTTCCAAAACCATACCCATAATTCGTTTCTTCCTTCATGGTGAGCAACGAACCATGTAGACATGACGTGGAATATGCCCATATGCGGTTTTGCTTGATAGGCTACCTGGAACATACTCAAACGTGAAGACAGCTGCAGAATCGCCGGTTAGCTACGGAATGTCTGCATTCTGCAGCTAGTTCCGGTCAAAATGCATTACAATGGCAAAAATCACAAAACTTAGCAAGTCAGTCATGTAAATCATTCTAAAAGTAATTTTAACTAAATTCATTGATCAATTGGGTCTGGAATAGAAATGGACAAAGGAAAATGAGGTAAAATGGAATGAAAGAAAGCACAATTTTGAGGCTCAACACATACCACGGTCCATCTATCTGCAAGATGGGGTTGACATAAGTGTATGACCTCAAGAGTTGACATCAACGCCAACACAAACATCTCACTGTTAGTACATCATGCCAACTAATAGAACACCCTGTTAGAAAATTATATATTACAGAGCAATGCAGCACATATAATATGTGGAAAACACAAGCACACAAAACACATAAAACCAGAGAGACATAGATATATGTGGTTCACCCAGTTTGGGCTACGTCCACCTCGAACAGCTAGTCCTTCCTTTATATTATCCAGAAAAATGAAGAGATACAACCTCTAGTAGATCTGCTGTAATATCCTTTATTCTCTCTCATAGTCTCCCTATCTGTTTCTCGCTATGAGAATACTCATACAATACACAGTCGCAATATAATACCCTCATACAAAGCGAGGGGTTGCCTTATAGGGAAAAAAACCCTAAACTAAACATAACTTCTACCGTCAGATCATCCGCCTAATGAATGGCCCAAATTGACTAGAAATTACTATATTTTTACAAGGAAATTTTACATATGTTTTTAGCTTCGGGGGCGCTACCCCCCAAACCCCCGCCGGGGGACCGCTAGCCCCGGACCCCCCAGCCGGGGGGTCTGCCATCACAAACCCCACGGGGGGAACAAGTCCCCCCTGCACCCCCCTGCTGCATGGGTGTGCTGTTTTCTTGGGGTATGCATCCGGTTAAAATAAGGATCTACGAATCAGGATGAAAATCAGGCTCCACACCCAACAATCTCCCACTTAGAGACTGATTGTAGCAACTCCAATGCTGCTTCATTTGCTGGACAATGACTCCTCTTTGGACCTGGCTATTTCTCATATTTATCGTCATCCTTGAAGACCAATTGAAACTGAGCATATTATCAGTTTCTCCCTGGTTACAACTTTTGTTAGCATATCTACAGGATTCTGGCTAGTGTGTATCTTTTCCAGCTTCAACTATCCATCTTCTAGTACTGACCATATGAAATGGTACTTGAACTGTATGTGTTTATTCTTGGAATGAAATGCTGAGTTCTTTGCAAGATGAATGAAACTTTGGCTATCATTGTATAATGTGCCCATATCATGATTCTTATCCAATTCATTCATAAACCTTTGTAACCAAATCATTTCTTTACTAGCCTCTGTAGCAAAAACATACTCTGCTTTTGTTGTCAAAAGTGCAACAACACTTTGGATTTTTTAAACCCAACTAACAGTTGTTCCACCAACAGTAAATACATATCCTGTAATGCTCCTATTGTTATCTCTGTCACCTGCCATATCTACATCAACATATCCCTGTAGAGAAATGTTTGAACCACTGAAGCATAATGCTTGATTTTTGGTACCTCTCAAATATATGAGAATCCATTTCACTGCCATCCAATGTTTTTTTCCTATATTATTCATGTACCTGCTTACAACTCCCACTGCATGTGTAATATCAGGCCTTGTGCAGACCATTGCATACATTAAGCTTCCAACTGCTGATGCATATGGAACTTTAGACATATAGTCCATTTCTTCTTGGGTCTTGGGGAACATCTCCTTACTAAGTTTGAAATGGCTAGCAAAAGGTGTACTAACTGGTTTTTCATTCTACATAGTAAATATTTTCAACAGCTTTTGTATGTACTTTTTCTGAGACAGTGTTAATTTGAGATTTTTCTTGTCTCTAGTTATTCTCATACCAAGGATTTGTTTTGCAGCTCCCAAATCCTTCATTGAAAATGAAGTTGCCAATTTTCTTTTGAGCACATTTATTTCCTACATGTTAGACCCTGCAACAAGTATGTCATCTACATACAATAACAATATAATATAGCTTCCATCATTTTTCTTTTTTAGATAAACACAATGATTAGAGTGACACATAGTATAATCTTGTTGAGACATAAACTTGTCAAATTTTCAAATACCACTGCCTTAGAGCCTGTTTTAAGCCATGCAAGCTCTTCTTTAGCTTTCACACTAAATTTTCCTTCCCTTTGACCTCATATCCTTATGGTTGCTCCATATATATCTCTTCCTCCAAATCTCCATGGAGAAATGTTGTCTTTACATCTAACTGTTCAAGATGTAAATATTACGCTACTACAAGACTCAAAATAGTTCTGATTGAAGTCATCTTAACAACAGGAGAATATTTCATCAAAATCAATACCTTTCTTCTGTGCAAACCCCTTGACCACAAGTCTAGCTTTGTACCTTTGTTTTCCTCCATCTTCTTCCTTCAGCCTGTAAACCCATTTATTCTGCAGTGTAGTTTTACCTGCATGAAACCTGACTAAGTCCAAAGTTTGGTTATGCATTAGGGAGTCCATCTCTTCTTCCATGGCTAGCTCCCACTTCTTCCTGGTTTCAACCTGCATTGCTTCTTCATAACATTCGGGTTCACCAGAATCAGTCAACAATAAATAATATAATGAAGGAAAGTATCGTTCAGGGGATCTACTTATCCTGGTAGATCTTCTGACACCACTTTTAGGTGTTTGTGGTGCCTTTTTCTATTGTGGTGGTTGCTGTTGTTGTGGCTGTTGATTGTTATTATTTTCAGACACCTTTACTTTTTTTGTGATCTCATCAGGAACTGTGTATTCTTTGTTTTATTTTTCCTGTTTCTTTTCCTACAAGTGATTCTTATACAAGACCTTTTCATTGAATATTACATCTCTACTCCTAATGATTTTGTGATTTTCATAATCATATAAGCAATAACCAAAATCATTAACACCATATCCAATAAAGGTACATTTCTTTGATTTTGACTCAAGCTTTGTTCTTTTTTCTTTATTAATATCGACAACGGACTCACAGCCCAAAGGCTTTAAAAAGGAGTAGTTTACCCTTTTACCTGTCCATGCTTCCTCTGGAATACCACCATCCAAGGAACTTGAAGGCCCTCTGTTTATTAGATAAACAACAGTATCTACAACATCTACCAAAAATTGCAAAGGCAATCCTGCATGCAATCTCATGCACCTTGCATGCTCCATGATTTTTATGTTCATCCTTTCTGACACACCATTTTCTTGTGGTGTTCTTGGAACTGTCTTCTCTCTACAAATTCCATGCTCTGAACAGTACCTATCAAACTCTTTGCTGCAATATTCACCTCCATTGTCTGATCTGACACACTTCAACTTCTTTCCTGTCTCAATCTCAACCAAAGCTTTCCATTTCTTAAAAGTATCAAATACATCAGATTTATTCTGAATACAATAAATCCAAGTCTTTCTAGTTGCATCATCAATAAAATTAACATAATAACGAGAGGCACCGCGAGATGATACCTGAGCAGGTTCCCATACATCTGTATGCACAAGCTCTAATTTTTCGCTCTTCTTTTCTTTCCCAAATCTGAGAAATCTAACTCTCTTTTGTTTTCCATAAATACAATTCTCACATAAATCCAAATCAACATTCTTCAAACCCGGCAACAAATTTCTTGAGTGAAGAATCTTCATCCCCTTCTCACTCATGTGTCTGAGCCTATGATGCCATAATGCTGCATCTGCTCCTTTGGAAGTTAAAGCATTAACAGAGTTATAAATACCATTGCATAAATACAATGTACCAACCTTTTCGCCTTTTACTATTACCAGGGCTCCTTTGGTGACCTTCAAAGTTTTATCTGTGAAAGTTGTCACACAACCTTCACCACCTAACTGCCTTGTTGAAATCAAATTTTTCTTCAGATTTGGAACATGCCTTACCTCCTTTAATAGCCATTGGTTTCCATTCCGTTGTTTTACAAGAATCTTACCCATTCCAACAATTTTACAGGGTTTATCATCACCCAAACGGACTTGTCCAAAATCTCCTTGAACATAGTCATGAAAATATTTCTTATCAGGTGTGGCATGGAATGAGGCCCTTGAATCTACTACCCAGGAATCAGTAAAATTTTTGAAAGAAAGAATCAAAGAATATTGTAACACATCACCTGTCACATTTTCTTCATGATTGTTTTCTTGCTGTGTGTCTCCTTCTTTTCCCTTCCGAGATCTATATTCTTTCTTCAGGTGTCCTTTATTTTCACATTTCCAGCACACTATCCCCGATCTGGACTTGGATCTACCTTTCCTTGATTTACTACGATATCTTGAGCTCTTTCCCCTTTCCATTCTTCTTCCCCTAGACTCCGAACTCAAAGCATTACCCGATGTCTCACCGGAGCTTTTCCGTCGCATTTCCTCACTAAGGATAGCACCGACAACATCATCAAACTTTAAAGTACTAGATCCAGAGACAGAGTTACTAATGGCCATAACTAAACCATTCCATATTTCTGGAAATGAGCACAGAAATAAAAGAGCCCTAACTTCATCATCAAAGTTTATCCCTACAGAACTTAACTAACTGGTAATTGTATTAAAATCATTTAAATGGTCTGCAAAAGATCCACCTTCCGACATCTTCATATTAAATAAATGACGTTTCATGAAAAATACCTTGTTTGAGGCTGAGGGTTTTTCATATAGTTTCACCAATGCCTTAATCAAACCCTCTGTTGTTGTTTCATTCGAAATATTGAAGGCTACCGACACCTTGAGGCACAATCGTACTATTCTGAGTGCCTTTCTATCAAGAATCTCCCATTCTACATCTGTCATAGCCATCAGCTTCTTTGTTTTTCTGCTCAATGGTAGGTATAGATCTTTCTGATACAGATAATCTTCCATCTGCATCTTCCACGGCGGGAAGTTTTGGCCATTAAATTTCTCGACCCTAAACTTACCATCTTCCGTCATTGCTCCCACTCGAACCAGGAACCCTTCTTTCCTGCGATTTTATCATCCAAATAGACCTTCGGCTCTGATATCAGTTGTTAGAAAATTATATATTACAGAGCAATGAAACACATATAATATGCGGAAAATACAAGCACACAAAACACATAAAACCCAAGAGACATAGATATACGTGGTTCACCCAATTTGGCCTACGTCCACCCCGAACAACCAGTCCTTCCTTTCTAATATCCAGAAAAATGAAGAGACACAACCTACAGCAGATCCACTGTAATATCCTCTGTTCTCTCCCACAGTCTCCCTATATGTTTCTCACTCTGAGAATACTCATACAATACATAGCCGCAAAACAATACCCTCATACAAAGTGAGGGGTTGCCTTCTAGGGCAAAAAAAACCTAAACTAAACATAACTTCTACCGTCAAATCATCTGCCTAATGAATGGCCTAGATTGACTAAAAATTACTATACTTTTACAAGGCAATTTTACATTTGTTTTTAGCTTCGGGGGCGCTGCCCCCGAAACCCCCACTAGCCCCTGGACCTTGCAGGGGGGACAAGTCCCCCTCGCTACAGGGGTGTATAGTTTTCCTGGGGTATACATCCGGCTAAAACAAGGATCTCTGAATCAGGATGAAAATCAGGCTCCACACCCAACACACCCATCACACATAATCATGACCATGTCCTTGTTGACATTAATGCCAACACAACAATGCCAACATTAGGCACATTATGTATATGGGATTCAATGTAATATTTTATGGCCCATTGATGCCAAAATTTTATGTACCATGTATCATGTAATTTTTTTCTCATACCCACATTGTTGAGCACACCATTATTATTTGTACTCAGTTATCTTTTCTAGTATGGTTATGCCTCCCCCGCCTCATTTGAGATCATGTAGTCCAAAATAAAAGGAGGCTTGTATCAATTTTAGTAGGTATTTCCCCCTCCATTCCTCTGCCCTTCCTTGCATTACTTCAACTATCTCTCTCTCTCTCTCTCTCTCCTAATCCCCATTGGTCTCTCGTGGAATTGCAACCTACAACATATTTTGGTCATACGATTTTCTCCTAACACTCATACGTTGGGCGGCAATTTGATATCACCAAAAAATGATCACTAGCCATTTATAACTAGGTGGATCGAAATACATCATGTAGGATGAATTTTTCCATAGTAAAATCACTTTCACTATAGGAAATAATTTAGTAAACCATTTTTATTAAATTATTTCTGGTTAAAATTAAAAAACCCCATGAGAATATTTGAAGAAATCATTGTTTATGTAATTTTCTCTAGGAATGATTATTAAATAATTATTTGATAACTATTCCTTCTCACATTTGACTAAATCACCTAGGAATAATTAAATAAATCACTATTTATTTATTATTCTTCATTTCTATTTTTGGAATAATTGTTAAATCACTAGTTAATAATTATTTAATTTCACACCTTTCATAATACTCATGAAATAATTAATAAATCATTTTGTTTGTTAATTATTTATAAATAAATATATTTGACCATTTTGAATATCTCTCCCCTCTCCAAAAAATATAATAGAGTATTCCTAATGGTTAGATCTTGATTTTGGTCAATAATATTTAAGTATTCCCCATTTTCGAGATCAACCCAATACTTTGTTATAAATAATAGGGTTTTCTATTCATTATTCACCATTATCACTATCATCGTCACCATTATTGTATTCTTGCATTCGAGCTCCCACTAGAGTTATATTCATTGTTTTGGGTTTTTCACATATTAAGAGAGAGAATCGATCACTGAAGCATCAAAGACATCAAAAGGACCCATCCCACAGAGGGGGATTCGCAGACCCTTTTTGTAGATCTCCTCCACTGTGTGTTAATATCAATACAAATTATTATTCATTTAAAATTATTTCCATATTTAAAATATTCTCCATATTGTGTTATTACATTAGATATATATTATTGTTTGTTGTTTTGGATTACATATATATTTGTACTACAATTTTTTATCGTTTTATTATTGCAGATCTGAGGAAAAAACAACCACATATTTTTGTTAGGGTCACTTATCACCAGTGACTTAAGTGAAGTGTTTTTGGAATACCTTCCAAGAAATTTCATACTAACACATGATCACATAATGTGAAAGAGTGCTCTAGAACTACCTCCAGTAATGCACGAAGGTGTGACACATGTAAGAGTCAAAATAGTTAAAAGTGACACTTGCAAGAGTAAGAAAAAGTGAAAACGACACTTGTTAAAGTCAAAGAAAGAAAAAATGACAACAACAAAAGTGAAAGCAACATTTTTGAAATCAAAGCTACACAAAAGAGAAAGTTGAGAAAACTCACTGGAATAGTAGTACAATTGCAACCAAAGTGAGACGGACTGTCAATGGAGAGTGCACACTAACTGTCAGCATAAGCTGTGTGGTGCACTATCCTTACAGGCTGTGCGGTCACTATAAAAAATGATTTCGTAATCCTTACTTTCAGGAGTTGCACAATACCTATCTAAGCTTTCATAGAAAGAAGTGCATTTATAAATTCTTCAAGGACCGAGCATGTATGAGCAAGTGACTTTGACACTTATAATTTGAGAAGAATACTCGAGTGCTTATAAAAACATAAACCGACCATCAAGTAATTATGATTCATATGGAATGACAGAGCATATGATCCCCAATAGGCTCAAAAATTCAAGTATAGGAAAAAATTTGTAGGGTGTTGGTCGCAGTGGCAACAGGTTGAATAGTGATAATTCAAATCATCTGAATTTTTTCAAAATCAAAGTATAAGGTGCATGAGTATACATGTTTGTAACATTTTTTTATTCCAGTAGATACCATAACAATGCTTTATGATTTTGAATTTTAATTAATAATATTTATGATTTAAATATATATTAATATCCAAATTTACTTGGATAATTTTTATTTTTAATTAGTAATGTGTATAATTAAAACTTAATGAACTAGGTTTATATTTATTCTTATTTGAGACTATTTTTTTTTAGTGTTTTTATTTTTTTAATTTTTTTGTGAAACAAAGTTTTTCATTTAAGCTAAAGTTTTAAATCACTATAATTTTACCAAAATTCTACTGCCCTGACTCTTACCATATTTATTAGGCAGTAGATAATTACCAAAAATTATTACAAACTACCATAAGAACCTAGCTGACCATAAATAGAAAGGAGCATACAAACAAAATACTTGTAAGATCGTAATACAACCCAAAAGAGTTATGGGTCAAAGGAATTTACCAGAGTAGGATTATTTGATCCAAAACCTAGTGATGATAGAGGTTTATATTCAAAATGCACATCTTTCTCCATGTGAGCCATTCTACCTTCAATGCGGTCCATTTTCTCCTAAATGCATCGTTGGTCCCATTTAAGGAAATCCAACCCATCTTGCATCTACCACTAATTGTGTTGGAGATATTTCATGAAAGATATTAGCACATTCCTACCATCATGAATATCCCTTATCATTTGTTCCATGAGTCTGGTGATATGAGCAAGTTGTATACCAAAGCTTTCCTAAATAATATCAACCTTGTGAATGCATGAAGGATTGGTTGGGTTTGGCTCCATAGCCTCTCCCTAGTCATAATCCTCTAAGCTTATTTTGGCATACTGACCTCATTCACCAGCCCCACTCCTGAATATGCCACATTTTCATGACATTATGGGTTTCTCAAAGGAATAAAAAGCCAAGGGGGGAACTAGGTTGCACCAAACATTTTTTACATGTTAATAATTCTACGGAATCAGCATTATGATATTTCTCTTCATTAATGATTGTTTGTGAGTTCTTTTTAACTTCTATAGGTTAGGAAATTGTTCTTGTTATATTAGTATTGTTCTTCTTCATCAAAAAATAACCAATTCATGAATATAAAATAGACAAGAGACAACATGTAGGTTATGAGCAAGGGCCAAAACCTCTCACTTTTTGAGAGGAAACCCGCACAAATTATTCTTATATAGATTCCAATTGATGAATTCCAAGACCAAGATCCTTGACCCATAAGCCACTCCAAGACAAAGACACTAAATTGATCCTCTTCCTCTTTGATCTCCTTATCATTGAGACAATTTTCATTACTGATATATTCTTACATTGAAGGCACTGAGGCATTACATTGTAGTACTAAAATCATTGTGGTTGCACTAAGATTATATACTCGAGATAATACACTAGTGATCACTGTGTCACACCTGTATTCATATATTATTATGCACCACTGAGCTATTGTACCACTCTGCCAAGTCACTATAAATTAGGCTCTTAGAGGGATCTAATTCCCATCAATATTGTCACCATACTATCTGAACTAGATAGACCTTTCTGTGGTGATCCAAAATTGTATTTCCAATGAGAATCTAGACAGTGGTTAGTAGACTTTTCACTGTGGAAATGTGATTACTCTAGCTGTGTATTTATATAAGTTTGTATCATAAATATTCTGACCTGATATTTTGAACCGATGTGTCTATTTTGTGAGCTGACATGAGTTACTTTATTTATCTTTGAGGCCAACATAGGAATAGGAGAACTATGCTTGTATTTTGGATTGCTACTATAAACTTTGTAGACTCATATACATTGACATAGGCTCAAGAAAATATCTTCATACATGATATTAATTATTTGACTCCAAATGAAAAATCATAATGTTCTAAAATCACTTTCTCATGAAACCCATGAAGAAAGACTTACAAAACTAATTAAATGACATCATTTATACAAGTCACAATTACATGTCATTATGAAGACTAAACCTAGTTACACTTTTCAACACTCTCTCTTAACTAGGGAGGTATTCATAATTGTACTTGGTCATTCTCAATCTGAATAATTTCTCATAAGAAGAATCAGATTGGTAACCCATCTGTATAGCATCATATCAACCAGCATTGTCATATTGCAAGGCCTTGACTAACAACTCCATATTTCCAAGAGATATGAGTTCAATGATGGCAAGACCAATTATTTATATACACCCCAATAATTATCTCTCCTGGAACATACCCTACCGGGGATCTCACGGTGTGTTCCACCAAGACTATTACTATCTTGGATTCTCAGTCCTCAAATAATATTGGTCCTCTATGACTACTCCTATATTGGATGCCCTAACTCATCCTCAAAGAGTATTAGATGCCATATTATTACCCAATCCTCTATTTTTTCTTCCCATGTTAAGACAAGAATGATGTGTTTATCTCTCTTCATGGCCTTCACTAAGACTTACAGCAGTTAGTCATGGTCTAGTGCATCTATGTCACCATATATGTCACTCCTTCTTAATTAGGGAGGAGATATTCCAATAAAGGAAAGTACTCATTCCTACACAAGGAATGTACCTAACCTCCCTCTTGCCTTGGGTACTTCCAAGTTTCTTCCAAGTAAGAAACTTGTTTCTAGGCTCCCTCTTAATCAGGGACATACAACATCTCCTTAGGTGGAAATAAAGGGACAACCAGCTTCTCTGAAGAACTACTTCCTTCGATGTCATGAATTTCTTCTTTGTTATGGAGTCTTCATCTGTTGAGACCTCTTCATAGGGCACATACCATCCATCACTTTCATCCACAAGTCATGCCACCATTTCTTTCTTCAAAAAGTTATCCATCAGTCTTCATATGGCCTAGATTCATGTCATGTTCCTTTCTTCATACCATGGTTCTTCAATTAACTTTCATCCTACCACATGGTTATCAATGGTGGAAGACATTCACTTCCCTTTGGAAGCCCTGCATTATCCCATCAAGATATTTTTCAAAGTGAAAATGAACACTTAAATCTAAATTAAATTTGTGATGGTATTTCATCATGACATCTTCCTGTAGGTATCAGCATCATACATACATGTTGACCAATCTCCCAAAGATATCCATTGTCAAGGGTCTCTATATTTTTGATACTTCCATTAGAGTCTTCATATCTTTCAAGGGATTTTCTAGTCAAATCTTCTTGGTCCCTATGGATTTTGAATTCATTTACCATGGTTTCATATCTCATGATATATTCCTTCCTTTATTCACACATTTCATTCCCAGGAGCTTCCAATTAGAGTTCCTTGATTGTATTCAACCACCTCATACTTCATATGAGGACATATTACGTTGATTTCATCTAGTGTCCTTTCAGAGGAAGAGATCATTTTCCATTGATCATGATTCTCAAGATAGAGTAGTGATCCATGTTACATGAAACCATACGCCATGAAATTATAATATTAAATGCAAGCATACATACCGCATTTACCTTTAGGTCATCCAAGTTTCTTTCAACAGCTTGCTTGATTG
The DNA here is from genome assembly GCA_034641835.2 of Pinus albicaulis. Classification (NCBI taxonomy): domain Eukaryota; kingdom Viridiplantae; phylum Streptophyta; class Pinopsida; order Pinales; family Pinaceae; genus Pinus; species Pinus albicaulis. The sequence continues at coordinate 727,158,374 of CM076576.1, forward strand.
AAAATATCTTCAACCCATTGATCTTCTTCATCTCTTATGTCATCATACCATCATCCCATGAATTCCACAAGTTTGAGTTCTTTATGAAATACTTTCTTCCTCTCTGGATCAGTGAATCTTCCAATGAAGATTCCGTTATAGAATCTTGATGATATTGCATATCCCTATCTAGCAGATGTTTTATTTTTGACTGGATGTATGATGAGCCTTGTCATGGATGGATTATTTCATTCCTTCAATATCCAATGAGGTTCCCAAGAGTTATATTCTTCATATTTTACTACCATGGATTTTGTTCCTTTTGTCCTTTATGATTTCCCAAGGTGATGTCACGAGCTCTTGATTATAATGCTTCCATGATACCACAATGGATCTTATTATTTATTATAGCCATATCCCATGAAACATTTAGGAGCCATGACAATACCTTTTGTGAGGGAGACTGTATTTATCATAGTAAAGATCTCTTACTCCCTCTTTCCTTGGAATTATTCTCTTCAGCTTCCTCCATCTTTTTGGTGATATAGGCTTCCTTTCTGTAATGTCCATAACTTTTCCATAGCATTGAATCTTAGTTATGTTCTTCTTTATTTTCTAAGGATCAAATTTTCTAAACTTCCCTTTCTAACCTGCAAATGTTTGAGTTCTTTAAACTTCAACACTTTTTCCCTCAAGTCATATTTTTCTATCTATCATAGAAACCACAAGTTGTTGAATGAGATAAATTTCTTATCCTCATGGACATTATTTACCTATATATTGCAATATAGATCTTATGAAGATATCCATTCATTCTTCGATACCTTCAATTTTTGTGTAGATCATGTCTAAGTGATATGACTTGCTTTATCTTGAGAGAATAGCCTTACCATATTATCATATACATCTCTTTGATGTCTCCAATATTTCTATATGAGGGGACCTTTCATAGGAAGCCCTTTTCCATGTATTCAAAGGATACATTTTTCATTTATGTGTTCAATGACTTCACTTTCTACGAGGAGTATGTCTATCCTCCCTTTTCCATGCAAGGAATTTTGATGACCAAAACCAACTTATAGATTTCCTTGCAAAACAGAAGTCATTTTACTAGTTTTTATTATAGAATGAAATATACTTAATTTACCATTAAAGATGAAATGTTCAACTTAATCATTTTAATGATGGATGAAGAATATGTATTGGAGCTCCTTTTGGATGATATTCTTCCAAATAAAAAATCCTTTCTTCAATAAGGATATTTCTCCTTTTATGATGAAAACATCTTTAGATCCAGCTTCCTTTTGTTGATGGTGATTATTGCTTCTTTGGATGACATTATTAAACGATAAGGAGGGGATCCTTGATTTAATAATGATAATTTATTCTTGTATTCATGGTAATTAGAATTTCTTGGAGGTGAATGAGTATAGATCTAAAATGCATCTCTTGGTTGTCTATACTTAATGCTATCTCGCATTGTAGATCTCTTTAAATTGATGAGATGACTAGAGGATCCAATACTTTGTTTATGTAGACTTCTAGTTACCTTGATTTGATTGATGATATTGTTCAATATAGTTCCTTTAAATTTCTTTTATGCCATCCTTGAAATCTGATCCTTGAGTGTCTCTTAGATTAGATGCCCTTCCTTGACTTTGACACCTTAGCTCTTAAACCATGTTGATAAATCTATGGAATTAGCATTAGGAGATATCTCTTCATTAATGGATGTTTGTGAATTATTTTTAACTTATATATATTATGATATTATTATTTTTATATTATTAGTGTTATTATTCATCAAACAATAACCAATTCATGAATATAAAATAGACAAGATACACAACATGTAAGCTATGAGCTAGGGCCAAAACCTCTCACTCTTTGAGAGGAAAACCCGCAAAAATTCTTCTTATAGAAATTCCATTTGATGAATTCCAAGACCAATACCCTTGACCTATTATCCATTCGAAGACAAATACACTAAACTACTCCTCTTCCTCTTTGATATCCTTATCATGAGGACAATTGTCATTACTAAGATATTCTTACACTGAAGGCACTGAGGCATCACATTGTAGTACCGAAATCATTGTGGTTACACTGATATTATATACTCCAGATCAAACACCTATGATCATTGTTTCACACATGTATCCATATATTATTATGCACCACCAAGCTACATTACCACTGTTTTCATGCCACTGTAAATCATGATTCTAGCGGGATCAAATTCCATCAATACTGTCACCATACTATCTGAACTAGATAGACCTTTCTATGGTGATCCAAAACTATTTTTCCACCGAGAATCTGGAGAATGGTTACTAGACTGTGATCCTAGTTTATTTCAGAAGGAGTGGACCAAACTGTATTACTTTTCATCAACTGAACAACCTCAGATATATTTGAGCTCCAACGTGTCCTCCAAATTGTAATTTTTTCCACCGTAAAACTCAGAGAGAACTTGAACTATTCACTATGGAAATGTGAATACCCTAGCTATGTATTTGTAGTAGTTTTTCTCATAAATAATCTAACCTGAGATGGTGAACCGATGTGTCTATTTTGTGAGCCTACATGAGTTCATTTATTTATCTTTGAGGTTGACATAGGAAGAGGTTAATCGTGCTTGTCTTTTGTATGGATAATAGACACTTTGTAGACTCATATAAATTGATATAGGCTCAAGAGGAGCTCTTCATACATGAAATTAATTCTTTGACTCTAAATGAAAAATCATAATGTTATAAAATCACTTTCTCATGAAACCCATGAAGCAAGACTTACAAAAATAATTTTATTACCTCATTTATACAAGTCACAATTACATGTCATTATGAAGACCGAACCTACTTACACTTTTCAACATGACTATCCAGTGCATGGGAAAACACCTACAGAGAAATAACTCCCACTAGCCTTGTCCCAATCATATTTTGGTAAATTAATGTGGCTGTACCCAAGAGGTGGATTATATAACCCCCTCAAAGACAAACTAATAGTTGAAGACAACACAATGAGAAGAAGGCCAACCACCTCCTTCCTAGGAAGTTGACCCAGGGCCACAAACTCAATGGAGGGACCCTTGAAACCATGATAAAGCCAAAAGTAAGAACATACCCCAAAACACCAACAAAGAGTCCTAAGCCCAAATTAAATTGGTTGTGGTCGTTTCCTTCCAAATTTAGATAAATAAAAATAATTAGATAATTAACAGGACTATGAGAGTGGCCTGCAGATAAATAGGGTTGGATTTATTCTCTCAAAAATACCCCCAATACTAGAACATGTAAACCCTAATTTCCAAAATATAACTTGAAACTACTGGATGAAAATTACTTACAAATGAGGGTAAAAAAAAACCAGTACCAAAATTAACAATAAGGACATCTACTGAGTAGGATTTAGCAGAGAGAGTGCTTTCCAATACCTTGACAATAGTCTCGAAAACTAGAGAGGAATTTATTTGACCAAGGATTGAAAAAGAGCACACCACAAGCTTTTAATAACCCACTTATGTCTAAAAATGCAATCATGGAGGAACTCTATACCAAGATCTAAGCTGATATACCATGGGAAGTGTCTGGTATCACCTATTTTTCTCTAGAAAATCAGAGATAGTGTTTATCTTAAAATTATTGAAAATATCCTTTAGATGGGGTGAAAATCGAGGTAGAGGGGGGAAGCGGGCTACTACCATCCCAATTAGCCAACGAACTTGGGGATTTGGTAGTACGCTCGTGTGAATGCTAAATGTTGAGAAGTTATGGAAGGTGGGTGATCATTATGGTCTACCAAACAATGAAAATATTGAAGTCAGAAGGGAGTTGGTGGCATGAAGGATGTGCACTAATCAAGCCTTTCACTTGTGCTATGGAAATGAGTAATAAGACTCCACCCATGGCACTAAATCTGCAAATATTTATCGAAATCGTTCCTATGGAGGGATTCCTACAGAGGCATGCATGAGAGACAAATGTAATTCATGGGAAGAAGATGATGTGGCTAAGAATCTAGAGAATCCATGAAGTGGTATTAATTTTCAAGAATTTGCCTCACTATCTAGGATATCAACAATTTTCTAGAGTTGTTTCCTTCCATGTTTTGTGACATCGACTAAGAATTGGTAATTTTTTGTTTCCTTTCAGAATTGTCTTTAGTTAGCTTTCTTTTCTAATTTATAGGGCGATTATAACTCTATTTGTTTATCGGATTGAGATATCACTTTTTCCTGTCTTGTTCCCTCATCCTTGGATGCTTATGCGGGTCTTTCCTTCCCCTCTTATTGTTGGCCTCAAATTTTTTCCCTAATTCCTCTCTATTTCTACCGACCTCGGGCTTCATTTATCCCCGACATTATTGTTTCTCCTTCCCTCTCTTAGCTTCATAGTGTTGCAATATATTCTTTTAAAATGGACTCTTTGTAAGCCCTCAGTCTAGAATCCAGTGGGTATTTGGTGGATGTGCGGGGCTCGCTATTATTCATCACTATAATCTTGTGATGAAATTTTCGGTATCCCTCCTGTGAGGCCCCATTATTTTTGGATATATTTTATCTGGCATCTGTCTTACGTGGTGTCCCTCTTGCATTCCTAAACTCCTTAGTCTATCTTATATCCTCTACTCAAATTTTCCTGTCATTTTTTTCTCTCTTCCATGCCTCATCAATGAGAATGAGTTATAAGTGGGGTTTCCTATTACTAAGAGCAAGCCCACAAGGTAAATACATGCATACACCATCAGTTGGAGTAATTTTCTTCACACTATCATGACCAGGTCACATTCAAGAAGAACTCACCCAAGATGAGGGGGAAGCTTATTCTCACTGGATTCCCCTCTGAGATATGGAGTTCCTATAGAATGGGAAGATTGGATTTTGGACACGGGACACATGAGGGAATGGTTCAATAAATATATGCAAATTTTTGTCTCTACTGGAAGATGAATTTTTTAGCAGGACATACTCTTTTGGATTGACATGAGCACTAAGTGGATATTCACCATTCCCTTGAGCACTTGCATCGAAATTTGAGGGACATATATTGAATAATGGATAGAATATAACAAAATATCAACATACCTTCTATGAAAGGGAGAAATTATAAGGACCCAAAAAGTGCCCATCCTGGTCACAGCCTCAGATTCAGATTCGTCAGCCTAGTTGTGTAATATCTATGTTTTAGGCCTCTTTTGTTAAAAATGTTATCATGCAAAGCAACTTAGGACAATATTTTAGTTTTAGTCTAGTTAATTTTTTATATTTTAATATATATTTACCTCTCTCCTCTATATGAAGGTTTCATTTTTGGATATGGTTAGGTCTTCCTAGTGAGAGACCGACATGAATGTTTTAACTCACTTTCTAAATTTCAATTTTTGAAGGAAATGTAATTCACCATATGAAACAAAATAGAGAGTTTAAAGTATTATAATTTCCATTCTATATTGATATTAATATAAAAAAGTAAAACATTTTTCATATTTTTAAATGAACCATTAATATTCAATATTAATTATTTATTTAATATCATATTTTTAATATTGTCCCTGAGGGTTAGGTTAATTGGTTGAGTCCAAGTCCTTAAATAATATTTACTATTGAGAGGTCACAGGTTCAATTATATTAACACTCTTTGGGTTAGGCTTTGTGGTTGAGCTAGCAGGAACTGAAACCTTCAGGTGGATCTGTCTAGTACAAATATTCCATGGACGTAGTAGTCACTAAACTTTGGGGCCATGAACCACATAGAAGAAAATTAAATTTAATATTTTTAATATCATCTTAGTAAATATTGGAATAATATTCATTAGAAACGTCCCAATATTCACAATTTGTATGTGATGTGTAAATATTTATACCAAAGGTGTTTCTAAGAGGAGATTTAACATTTCCCTTTTGTCATATGTCGATATCCAATCTAAGTAATACATGTACTGACTTATCTCATGAAAACACAATGTGTATTTATCCATTTCACATAATTCCAGAAATATTTATGAAGTGAGTGAGGTTGGGATAACATAAGTGATTGGTTCCATGTGTTTCAATTCATTAATCCAATGTATTTATTTCTCTCTATACGTCTTTACCCGACATCATGACACAACATTGTTTTGTGGATCTCTTTTCTCCTAGATTGAGCCAAATCCACAAACACATGGGGGATGTTTATAAACATTTCAAGTTTTTCCAACTATATGGTATAGGTCTCTTGAATATAAAAAGTATATATCTCAAGCATATATTTTATTTTGGGCTCAGTCATAATTTTAATTTAGTTTTTTATCAAAAAAATTATAACTAATATCAAATTTACTAAAAAAATATTTTTGTTTTTAACAATAATTACACTAAAGGTTTTTTTAAGGGGAAAAGGTAGCCTCACCCTTTTGTTGTTTTTCAATATCCAATCAAAGTAAGACACATACAAAATTATCTCTCGGTTAACTATTTTATTTCTCATTTGTCCATTTGATATCATCCCATAACATAACATGTATCATATTTTTCTCTTCTGATTATTAGCTTCCTCTACAATATTTTTGTCAAGTTACTTCCCATAATATGAAGGTGAATCTATAGTTTTCACTAGAATTAGAAGGAAAACAATGCCAACAAAACATCCTTTAGGGAGGAGAACAATCTATATCACAATGGGAGTATGTATATTTGCATCAAGAGGATTAGTAGCTTAGTGAGTAAGAGGGAATTTAAGTATTTTACGTAGTGTAGTTCACACGTCCCCACTAGCCTCGTACCATGCCAATAAGCGAGTCTCACTTTCATATAACTAATTACTTCCCTTAATTTTAAATAACATGTATCACATTGGCATGTATAACTAAGTAAAAGAATAGAAATGGCATATCTTTCTTTAAAACTCTTATGCTATGTTTTTATTGTTGCATCCATGATTCCTAGAGTTCTTCAAGTAGAATATATCATTGCAATAATTGATGTTGTTGTCATTCACAAATTTGAATAATGATCTGGGCAAGAATTAATGACAATATCTCTACCAATCATCTCATGAATTAATGAGGGGATCTCTATCAAATTTCTGAAATATTAATTTCCTATCAACCTGTGTTTGTGAGAAGTATCTAAATTTATGTGAAATAGCAAAAAATATACTATATTAAATACACCAAAGGTTTTATACACCAAAGTTTTTTTACACCAAAGGTTTTTTTAATGGGAGAGTTAATGCCTCCATTTCGTCGTATGTCGATATCCAATTAGATTAAGATAGATATTTAATTTTACCATAAATATGCGATGGGGATTCAACTAATTCACATGATTGGGGATATATTTATGAAGTATGTGTAAAAATTATGTTGTAGATTTGCAGCTGCACATGAAATTTTAACCAAAATCACAAGATACAAACCTACTCTACTATTCTTCAAACATTATTTCACAATTTAGAACAAAAATTTCAGACATGCAATAAGAAATAGCATACATGAAACAAGTATTTTTATCTAGGGAAAGAAATATTCTAAAACCCTCAATGCCTCTTGCATTAATCAGATGAAATATAGATGTATTTCAATCACTTTGCTCAACTGAGCTCACCCAACAAGTGCACAAGCTATCTCTCTTCTCACTGAAGGCCTCTGACCAAGACTTAGCCAATTTCATCCTTGGCTTGAGCTCTTATTTCCTTGCATTGTTCCTTAAGTAACTAGCTCATATTTTTTAGGATTTTTCCTCCAATTGATTGTGCAATTCCTTTAGGTTGATCATCTGACTGAATGCAACACCTATACGCTCAAAACTAGTCTAGAATTGATGTTACACTGCCTTGGAATCTCCATCTCAACTGGGTAACTTAAATTCTATTCATGCACTATCTATTTTGGGATGATTGAATGGTCAACTAGATGATCATTTAGTTTGACTGAAGTCCTAGTGCACAACTTGGCCCTCCACTAGTTTTTATAATAGTTGGAACTAGTTTAACTAACAAAAACCTTAGATAAATGACCTCTATTTCTAGAAATTAGCAATCACACATGCTAAATTGAACTATAACTCCTCCAACTCGAATTTACTGAATAAATTGGTTGACACAAGCCATTTCACTTAAGTTAACATCCTCCAAGCTCCCTGCTGATGTGGAAATTCAAATTTTCTCAATTTAATCAAAGCAAAATCAAATTGAGAATTTCTTACTGCATTTTTCAACACTTCCTCTCAACAAGAAAAGGATTATCAACCACCCCTATCCTGCACATGTGGAACTTGAACTTCCCTCTTGACAAGGCATTTGCCAAAATGTCTGCATCATGTTCCTCTATCGAAATGTATTGCAACAACATGATTTGCCTCTGTACAAAATCCTGTAGATGGTGATACCAGATATCTATATGCTTGGATCAATCATGAAAAATTGGATTTTCATAAATATTTATGCAACTCTAATTATCACAGTAGATCATAGTGGGATCCATAATCTAACCAAACAATCCAACAAGTATCTTTCTCATCTAGATCACCTCACATGTTGCTTGACTGGAAGCCATGTATTATGCTTTTGTCGAGATGAGTGCCACATATCATTGATTCTTGTTGTACCAAGAAATCATTGTGGACCCAACACTAAAAATTCCACCTGATGTACTCCTTCAGTTTGATGGAATTCCATCCCAATCCGCATCTGTGAAGCCACGCAGATTCAATCCCTCTGTTCGCTTCTACCATATTCCAAACTAGGTAGTGCCTATGAGGTACCATAGAACATGCTTAGCTACCCTCCAAAATAATTTGGAGGGTATAACCACAGCTTGGCTCAACTGATTGACTACATATCACATATATGGCCATGTGTTCACATTATACATGAGTGAACCCACCAACTGTACATAAACATTGGCATCCACTTCCTCACCTAAAGTGGCATCCTCTTTCCTCTAATTGGTTACTAGAAGAATCTCCATGGATTTTCATATGTCCATGTGGAAATTATGAAGTATCTCGTTGGCATACATTTCTTGAGAGAAAAAAAATTCCTCATCTCCTTTCCACACTTCCAATTCGAGGAAGTAGTGCATGAGACTCATGTCCTTCATTTCAAACTCTCTTGCAAAGTCCTCCTTGTAAGATCTAATTATTTTTTCATAACGAGTTAAAATAAAATCATCAACATATAACACAATAATAATAAATTTACTTTATGCCAAAATATGATATAGTTTTGCTTCATATCCACTTTTGGTGAAGCCAAAACCAATGAGATAGCTATCAATCCTGGTGTACCAAGCACAAGGTGCTTGCTTGAGACCATACAAAGCTCGCTCGAGTCTGCACATATAAGACTATCAATAAAAATTCTTGAAGCCTTATGGTTGCTAGATATACACATCCTCCTCAATAAATTCATTAGGGAATTTTTTTTTTTACATCCATCTGGTGGACCTTCCACCCCATATGCCCAGCCAGAGAAAGAACTGATCTAATGGATGAATACCTTGCTATAGGAGAAAATGTCTCCTCATAGTCAATCCCTTCAACCTAAGAGTACTCCTTGGCCAAAAATTTAGCCTTGTACTTATGTATGCTTTCGTTTTCTACCTAATTTACCTTGAAGATCCATATTGAACCAACAACTGACCTATTTGTTGGTCTTGCGACCACTTCCCAAACATTGTTTCTGAAAACGGATTCATACTCCTCCACCATTGCATCAACCCATAAAGGTTTCTCTAATACTTCCTCGAAATAGGAAGGCTCAGTCTCTACAATATCAGTCATTAGGGCCATGCAGTGAGTGTATCGATCTGGTGACCTTCTCTGCCTACACTGATTTCAAGGAGCACCTGATGTAATATTCCCAAATGGGAAAAGTAGGAATATATAACAAAATGATTGAAAAATTAGTGTAGACATCACATCAAAATATGAGACCAATATGGAGCCTTTCGATTAATCATAACAATATCAAAATTATACCATAAAATGAGGCACAAACCATACAACGTGAATCAATAAGCCTCCAATAGATAAAACCCTTAAGAGAGAGGTGTTGCTACGACATAAAAATGCCAGAGACACTGCTACAGCGTAGTCATAAGAGTACTGCTACACCCAATGAATACAAAAAAGATAAAATGGCTGATATATGCCTCAAAGATAATGTACAATGAAGATCCATGCTCTATACAACCTCCAACAAGAACATAAGAGGGTTTTCAAAAATACACCAATATACAAGATATGAACCAAAGCCTTATGGCTGAAGATTCACTGAAAAAATACAGCTGGAAATATGTGGCTGATCTGATATGGAAAAGAATATAGCCTCCTCCAATAGACTCTCTAGATGAAAGGTTGATCCCTTCACTAGAAAACCTCCTCCCCAGGTGGTGTACTAAAACCACCCCTGCAACTCTCCCTAAAATAACGCAGTCTGAGACAGAAAATGCGTTGTAGGGGAAAATGATAGTGTGGCTTGATGTCAAATGCCGTAATAAGGCTCAAGGGCCTTTATCACTAGCTTCCCAATGGAAGGAAACCTTCCTCCACTGAAAAAAAAATCAAAAATCACCCGAATGTATTCTCCACTGCTACACCCTACTACTCAGCACATCTCTCAACAGAAACTGTGATGTAGAATAAATATGGAGCTTGACCTAATGCCTGAATGTGGAAGTATAGTGAAAATACTCTTCCTGAGTGGACACTAGAAGTTCCCCAAGCATAGAGGTGGGATTCCTGCTCGGAAACACCCTGTGCTAAACAACACTGCAATCTTAGCTAAACAACTGAACAGAGAAAAAAGTCTAAACAGACCATAAAATCCAAAATATCAAAACATAACATAATATCTATGGCTTCCATCCTCTTCCTTATATAAGTGGTGAGCTTCCTCACCCTTGGCCCCACTCATTAAAGCCATTATCTCCATGCATGAGATCTCCCTCCAAAACTGCGGTTTCCCTCAATAAATGTCCACTCCTCCATAACAACATTGTTGATTTGGTCAAAGTTGACCCAGTCTTCATGCTTCAACCCCTTTCCACACACAAGGGTGCTTAATTAAGCTTCCAATATGACCTCCTTTCACATTAGGAGTTATTTTATTCCTTTTAAGGAGATTTATGGGTCTCCATGCCCTCTTATTCATCAAACAAAGAAGCAAAAACAAAAATTAATATTCCAACTAGCTCATGGCTAATTGGGAATATTACAGTCCTCCCCTCCCAAATACTTCTTATCCTCAAGCAATTGTAAAGGTGAGTGCTGCAACTCTTTTCCTCCTTCCTTGGTGACACCTCCATGTGATAATCTCTCCTCATATACCAAGTGTCTCCCAATCAATCCCTCCATGAAATGCTCCTCCCAAGTACTCATGAGATGCAAATGAATCATCCCACAAGGAAGCAAAAGATCCAATGAAGAAATCATGGTTTTCCCAATGTTCTCCCTGAAACATTTAGCATAAGAAACATGAATCTCTCTCCTAATGGGCATGTTCAATCCTCCCATCCTTCCTACATTCATTCCCATAATAAGAATAAGAACATCATCAATGTATGGGATCAAAACCAAGTACACATAAGCTGCCATATGCAATAATGGAGGTGGATCATAGTTCCACATGTGGAACCAGCGTATTATATCTCCTGACTGCCTTAGATAATGATATGATAAGTGGTTTCCCCACCACTTACTTGCTTCCATATTCTTCTCACATTTTTTAAGAAGGTGAAAAAATTTTGGTGCCTTTGGAGTGCACCCTGAATGATAAATCATCTACGTATATCCTCCTAAGGAGTGGCCATTCTCAACACTGTTTATGGCCCAAAGTTGACCATGAAGTTTATAAGGAATAATGCTCCCTCTTGGAGAAATTGCCTACATATGTATGGTAAAGGAATGCAAATATTCATCAAATAAATCATTATGCATTAAAACATGATCCTTACCATATACTTACATCATACTAATGGAGTGGCTCATAGATAGATCCCCTCTCATTCCCCAAGAGGAAAGAGGTGGTTGTGATTACTCCATCAAAGAGTTATGTATCTCCTCCATCTCCACATGGTCCATGCATCTCCTCAAATGCTGATATATCTCCTCTTCAAAGCCTTCCCAAGTAAACCCCTCCATGATGGTATGGTATGCTCTCATGGAATAAGTATGGCTGAAGAGAAAATCTTCACATGCTGCATGTAGTAAATTCTCCTTGATCTTGGATGTTCTAGATAAGAAGATCCTACCATGATAGTAGATGACCTCATCTCTAACTGAATACCCCTCCTCTTGTAGCTGGTCATCAAGTATCATACAAGTAAAAAGATCCTTGAAATAATCCACCAACAACTGGGATTTGCAATATGGATCTATGCTCCAAAGTGACAGCACTGATGATCTATCATAAAAATCATTTGTCATGTGGTTTCTCCCTTATTTTACATATCCTATGCCAAAGTCACATACTGGAAGGTTGTTATCCTTCCTCTGCTACTCCTTTCTCAGCGCAAGCTCTGAGGTGAGAGTGGGTAATGATGATGTTGAGAGAATGCCTCCCTCCTCCTTGAGTCTACCCAAGACTCTCATCATTGTACCATGACCTCCCAATGCCCCCACTCCTCATGGTTCTATGAGTGGTGTGCCATGTTGTGAGACATTTCTCACCAACTCCTGATCAGGTGGCCTCTCAGGTGGTTTGCCACAAAATATTAATGTCTCATGGGCCAAAGTCATGTGCATAATAGATGGGGCTGTTAGGTCCTTGCTTCCACTGTGCAATCCATCTATGTTTTCTGTGTGGAAGTTGTTTTTGAGGGATATCTGTGCATGCCTCTAATCATCTTACTTTTTCCACTCTTTCTATCCATCCATTCCATCTACAAATTCTCCCAATATGTGGTGACCTTCCCCAATGTAATCAACCATTGCACACTCAATATCACATTGGTTTCAGGTATGTCAACCACAAATAAGTGATTAGTCAATGTATATGCCCCCATGGTGACAGATAAATATGGAACATAATTCATGCACTGCATATTCCTAGCTCCTAGGACCAAAACAAAAAATCCCTCAAAATCATCAGTGGGTATTTCCCTCCTTTGCACTAGTTGGACATCAATAGAGTTGTGGGTAGCCCCATTGTCAATAAAAATTGAAACCCTTTGATCCAAGATGGAACCTCGAACCCTCAAGGTCAAGTACTTGGGTACTCCTCTCAATGATGCAAGAGCCCCTCCAATTGGAGCAAATGCTCCATTCCCGCCTCCTGGTGGGGGTGGATCATCTCCTGTTATTCCAGCATTGTGAACCCCTTATGTTTTTTCTTCCCTCCTCATCATCTGAGAAGACCTCTATATAGTGTGCCTTTCCTACTACACATCTATGTCTGGGTGCCCATGATTCTTGGCCTGTGAAGCAAAGCTTCCTTCTCCTCAAGTCTCTTCGGACATCATCACTAAGAGGCACTTTTTTTTTGCTATCTTTTAAAAAAGGAGCCTTCTCATCTTTTCGCTTTGATGGAAAAGTGGACTTTTGCTGAAATGTTTCCTTTGCTTTTGGCAAGGCATATTGTATATCTCTAGCCCTTTCAATGGCATATTGAAGGGTAGTGGGCTTGGTAGATTTAACCAACTCATGAAGAGGTTTTGCTAGCCCATCAATAAACATATAGACCTTCCTTGCTGCAGATAAATCAGGAACCATAACATAAATTTTTAGAAAATAAAAAATATAAGTTTCTGGATTACTTAATTATTTGAGCTTTTCTAGCCCCATGAAAGGTGCCTTCAGATCTGTTCGATTAAACCTCTCCACGAACCTCCTTGTGAACTCTGAATATGTAGTCACATTGGCATGACCCAATGTAGACAACCCATGAAACCACCAATCATGTGCTTCACCCTCAAGGTGCAACGCTACTATCTTGATGGCCTCCATCTCTGGTACTTGGTTCAGCTGGAAGTAGATGTTTAGTTTCTCTACCTATGATTTGGCAATGCATTTAGATGACCCATCAAATTTGGGTAAGAAAAATCTACCCATAGTTCGATGTAGATCATGATTCTGTATGAATCCTCCACATCTATTGTGATGTCGGGGTCTCCTTTTTTCCTTGATCTGAAAAAATTCTTGAAAACTCAAGTGATCCTTGAATCTTTGAGATTGAGACTCATACTCCCTGAAATAGTCTTCAAGATTTTCTTGTTCTTGAAACCCTCCATTTCCCACTGCTAAGAATGTAGGCATTGTAGAGCGTTGGGAAACCTGTTGCGTCACTGGTTGATCACTCCAGTGATGAGAAATGCCAGAGCCTTCACCATGTAGAAACACTTTAGGGGATTCCTTGTGTCTATCCATCCTCATCTCCTTTATTTCTCTATCAATTTCTTTCATAGTTCGAAGAATAATCTTAGGAAACTTCTTCTCCTCATCTCCTTCTGATAAAGGGGTTTTACCCTTGTCTTCCTTATCATCGGTATAATCATACTTCTGGTTTCTTCTTCTGAGATACCTCTTCTCTCTATCTGTGAGAGGATATCCTTATTCTAATGAAATATTGGCTTAAGATGCATAGGCTGATCGAAGGTTATGCTCTGATACCACTGTAATATTCCCAAATGGGAAATGCAGGAATATAGAACAAAATGCTTGAAAAAGCAGTGTAAACATCACATCAAAATATGAGACCAATATGGAGCCTTTCAATTAATCATAACAATAGAAAAATGATACCATACAATGAGGCACAAACCATACAACATGAATCAATAAGCCTCCAATAGATAAAACCCTCAAGGGAGAGGTTTTGCTACTATATCAAAATGTCGGAGACACTACTATAGTGCAGTCATAAGAGAATTGCTACAACAAATGAATACACAAAAGATAAAATGGCTGATATATTCCTCAGAGATAATGTACAATGAATATCGAGGCTCTATACAACCTCCAACGAGAACCCAAGAGGGTTTTCAGAAATACACCAATATACAAGATATGAACCAAATCCCTAGGGCTGAAGATTCACTACAACAATACAGTTGGAAAGATGTGGTTGATTTGATATGGAAAATAATATAGCCTCCTCCAATAGACTCTCTAGATGACAGGTTGATCCCTTCACTAGAAAAATTCCTCCCCAGATGGTGGATGGTGTACTGAAACCACCCCTGCAACTCCTCCCTAAAATAACACATTCCAAGACAGAAACTATGATGTAGGGTCAAATGATAGTATGGCCTGATGCCAAATGCTGCAATAAGGCTCAAGGGCCTTCCTCACTAGCCTCCCAATGGAAGGAAACCTTCCTCCACTGAAAAATAGATCATAAATCACCCGAATGTCTTCTCCACTGCTACACCTTGCAACTCAGCACATCTCTCAACAGAAACTGCATTGTAGAATAAAGATGGAGCTTGGCCTAATGTCTGAATGTGGAAGTATAGTGAAAATACTCTTCCTGAGTGGACACTATAAGTTCCCCAAGGATAGAGGTGGGATTCCCGCTCGAGAACACCCTGTGCTAAATAGCTGAAGAGAGCAACAAGTCTAAATAGACCATAAAATCCAAAATATCAAAACATAGCATAATATCTATGGTTGCCATCTTCTTCCTTATATAAGTGGTAAGATTCCTCACCCTTGGCCCCACTCATTAAAGCCACTATATCCATGCATGATATCTCCCTCCAAAACTGCGTTGTCCCTCAATAAATGTCCACTCCTCCATAACATCATTGTTGATTTTGTCAAAGTTGACCCAGTCTTCATGCGCCAGCCCCTTTCCACACACAAGGGTGCTTAATTATGCTACTAAGATGACCTCCTTTCACAATAGGAGTGAATTTATTCCTATTAAGGATATTTATGGGTCTCCATACCCTCTTATTCATCAAACAAAGAAGCAAAAACAAAAATTAATATTCCAACTAGCTCATGGGTAATTGGGAATATTACACCTGCATTCTCCTCACATCCTGCATAAGTCTCTCAGCTTCCCTGGTCTTTTTCCTTCTTGCTCTAGATGGCTCTTCTTGAGTGGTTGTCTCCACTCTCTACTTCCCAATTTTGGTTAATCCACAACTTCCTGAGGCTCCTCCTTTGGAGCTAAGATCTCCTCTTCTGGTCAGATCTGAATCTCCCTCTCAAGAGAGCACCACATTGTTTTCTCTTCTTCAAATTTCACATCCCTTCACACCAATTTCATTGTGAGGATTGTATTAGAAAATTATATATTACAGAGCAATGGAACAAATAAAATATGTGGAAACAAAAACACATAAATAACATATAAAACAAGAGAGGCATAGATATATGATGTTCACCCAACTTGGGCTACGTCCACGGATACAACCAGTCCTTCCTTTTTATTATCCAGGAAAATGAAGAGACACAACCTTCAATAGATTCGTTGTAATATCATCTACTCTCTCACACAATCC
This sequence comes from Pinus albicaulis, assembly GCA_034641835.2. NCBI lineage: Eukaryota > Viridiplantae > Streptophyta > Pinopsida > Pinales > Pinaceae > Pinus > Pinus albicaulis. Next base: position 727,174,790 of record CM076576.1, read on the forward strand.
CCATTTTTATTTCTCACTCATAATATATACACGATACACAATCTCAATACAATACACTCGTACAAAAAAGGGGTTGCCTTCTAGGGAAAAAAAACCCTAAATTAAACATAAATTCTACTGTCAGTTCATCCACCTAATGAACGGCCTAGATTGATTACAAAACTAAAATATTTTACAAGGAAATTTTTCATCTATTTTAGCTTCGGGGGCACTGCCCCTGAAACCCTTCGCTAGGGGCGGGCTCCAAAAGGTCGTCCACACCCCCCCTAGACCCCTCTGACAGAGATCAAATGATGGGCGACGTTGTTGCCCCATAAAGAACAGGGGTCCAATGTGGCCATACATCTAAATCAATAAGATAATGAGGCTCCACACCCAACAATCTCCCACTTGGAGACTGATTGTAGCAACTCCACTGCTACTTTATTTGCTGGATAATGACTCCACTTTGGACCTAGTTGTTTCTCATCTTCATCATCATACTTGAAGACCAATTGAAACTGAGCAGAATCTCAGTTTCTCCCTAGTTACAACTTTTGCTAACATATCTGAAGGATTCTGGCTAGTGTGTATATTTTCCAGCTTCAACTCTCCATCTTCCACTACTAACCGTATGAAATGTTACTTGAGATGTATGTGTTTAGTCCTGGAATGAAATGCTGAGTTATTTTCAAGATGAATGGAACTCTAGATGTCACTCTATATCCTTCCCATCTCTTGCTTCTTACCCAATTCATCCATAAATCTTTGTAACCAAATAATTTCTTTACTAGCCTCTGTAGTAGTAACATACTCTGCTTCTGTTGTTGAAAGTGCAAAAAAACTTTGCATTTTTGAAACCAAGCTGACAGTTGTTCCACCTATAGTAAGTACATACCCTGTAGTGCTCCTCTTGTTATATCTATCACCTACCATATCTGCATCATAATATCCATGTAGAGAAATGTTTGAACCACCAAAGCATAATGCTTGATTTGTGGTACCTCTCAAATATCTGAGAATCCATTTCACTTCCATCCAATGTTCTTTTCCAGGATTTTTCATGTATCTGCTTAAAACTCCCACTACATGTGCAATAGCATGCCTTGTGTAGACCATTGCATACATTAAGCTTCCAAATGCTGATGCATATGGAACTTTATACATATAATCCATTTCTTCTTGGGTCTTGGGGCACATCTCCTTACTAAGTTTGAAATGGCTAGCCAAAGGGGTACTAAACGGTTTTGCATTCTACATATTAAATCTTTTCAACACCTTTTGTATGTACTCATTCTGAGATAATGTTAATTTGCAATTTTTCCTGCCTCTAGTTATTCTCATAACAAGGATTTGTTTTGCAGCTCCCAAATCCTTCATTGCAAATGAATTTTCCAATTTTCCTTTGAGCACATTTATTTCCTGCATGTTAGACCCTGCAAAAAACATGTCATCTACATACAGTAACAATATAATATAGCTGCCATCATTTTTATTTTCTAGATAAACACAATGATCATAGTGACATCTAGTACAACGTTGTTCAGACATTAACCTGTCAAATTTTAGATACCACTGCCTCAGAGATTATTTTAAGCCATACAATCTCTTCTTTAAGATGCACACTAATTTTCCCTTCCCTTTTACCTCATATCCTTGTGGTTGCTGCATACAGATCTCTTCCTCCAAATGTCCATGGAGAAAGGTTGTATTTAAATCTAACTATTCAAGTTGAAAATATTCTGCTCTCCATTATGTTGTTTTACAGGAAATTTACGCATTCCAAGGATTTTATAGGTTTTATCATCAACTAGATGAACCTGTCCAAAATCTCCTTGAACATAATCATGAAAATGTTTATTATCAGGTGTGGCATGCAATGAGGCCCCTGAATCTACCACCCAAACATCAATAACATTTTCTAAAGAAAGAATCAAAGCATCTTGTAACACATCAGTTGTCCCATTTGCTTCATGATTTTTTTCTTGTTGTGTGTCTCCTTCTTATCCATTTCGAGACTTACAATATTTCTTCAGGTGTACTTTCTTCCCACATTTCCAACACACTATCGCCGATCTGTATTGGATCGGCCTTTCCTTGATTTACTATGATATCCTAAGCTCTTTCCTCTTTCCATTTTTCTTCCCCTAGTCTCTGCACTCAAATCATTACCCAATGTCTCACATGAGGTTTTCCGTCGCATTTCCTCACTAAGGATAACACCAAAAACATCATCAAAATTTAAAGTACTAGTTCCAAAGACATAGTTACTAATGGCCATAGCTAAACCATTCACACATTCTAGAAATGAGCATAGCAATAACATAGCCCTAACTTCATCATCAAATTTTACCCCTACAGAACTTAACTGACTAGTAACCATATTAAATTCATTTAAATGGTCAGCAAGAGATCCACATTTCGACATCTTCATATTAAATAAATGTTTCATAATAAATACCTTATTTGAGGTTGATGGTATTTCATATAGTTTCGACAATGTCGTCATTAAACCCTATGTTGTCATTTCCTTCTAAATATTGAAGGCTGCTAACACCTCTAGGCACAGTCGTATTGTTCCAAGTTCCTTTATGTCGAGAATCTCCCATTCTTCATCTGTCATACCCGATGACTTCTTTGTTTTTCCACTTAATGGTAGGTACAAATATTTTTTATACATATAATCTTCTATATGCATCTTCCACAACGGGTAGTTTTTTCGTTAAATTTCTCAACCCTAAACCTACAATTTTCTGCCATTGCTCCAACTCAAACCAGGACCCCTTCTTTCCTGTGAGTTTATCATCCAAATAGACCTTCGGCTCTAATACTAGTTGTTAGAAAATTTTATATTACAAAGAAATGGAACACACAAAATCTACGGAAACACAAACACAAAAATAACATATAAAACAAGAGAGACACAGATATATGTGGTTCACCCAACTTGGGCTATGTCCATGGAAACAACGAGTCCTTCATTTTTGTTATCCAGCAAAATGAAGAGACACAACCTATAGCAGATCCGTTGTAATATCATCTACCCTCTCACATAGTCCCCATTTCTATTTATCGCTTAGAATATACACACGATACATAGCCACAATATAATGCCCTCATACAACAAAGGGGTTTCCTTATAGGGAAAAAAAACCTAAATTAAACATAACTTCTACCATCAAATCATCTGCCTAATGAATGGCCTAGATTGATTATGAAATTACAATATTTTACAAGGCAATTTTACATATTTTTTTAGCTTAGGAGACGCGCCCTAAAACCCCTCGGGGGAGGGGGGGGGGGGGGAGGAGAGGGCTCAAAGGTTGTCTTCAGGACCTAACGGCGATCAAACAACGATCGACATTGTCACCCCATAAAGAATAGGGGTCCAACACAGCGATACATCTAAACAAATAATATAATCAAGCTCCACACCCAACAGATTGCAAGTACACACGGTAGTTGTGGGTAGTTTCTATGTAACCCACAAATTTCCCCAAATCTATTGTCGGCTCTAACTTCTTCCTTGCATATTTGGAGATATGGCAATAGACAGAGGATCTAAAAATCATGAAGTAATCACTCTGGTGTAATCATGTCCAAAATTTGAGGAGGAATTTGGTTCTGCAAATGGACTATTGTTTGCATGTTTCAACCCACATGTGCAGAGGCAGGCCTTGGTCATGCAACATTTCCCTCAATTCTCCCACAATTTTGTGGTTATTTCTCTCAACCACCCCATTTTACTATGGGTTGTGGGGTGTTTTTAAATCTCATCGAATTCTTTATTTTGCACATAAATTTTTAAACTCATTCAACACGTAATCACCTCCATTATCAATCCTGAGAGCCTTCACCTTATTTCCTATTTCTTTCTCCACCAGTGTCGTGTAATCAACAAACTTGGAGAACGTCTCCTCCTTCTGCATGAAGAATATCCAACACTTACGTGAGAAGTCATCAATAAAAATGAAAAAATATTTGTTCCTGGTAGTGGAGGTTTTCGAGAAAGGTCCATAGAAATTAAAGTGGATCCTTTCTAGGACTGCATGAGCCTTGTTATCCCGATCATGGAAAGTGGATTTTGTGTACTTCCCCAAAATACATCCTTTACATACATCATGTTGCTCAAGTGATCCTTTGGGGAGGCTTATGGTTATCTGTTACATGATCTTCAAAACGCTATAATGCAAATGGCCAAGTCTTCTTTACTAATTTTCACTAACATCGCAACTCTGCACCTTCTTTGGATTTCTCCTCAATGCATCACAATCCTCTAGATCTAGCTTGTACAAGTTCTTCACCCAAACCCTCGATATGATTCACTTGTCCATGGCCATGTGTCTCGGGAATGCCTTTCCTTTGATGAAGATTACGTCATATCCACGATCTTCCAAAACTGCAACAAAGACAAGATTTTTCTTTAGGCCCGAAACGAATATGACATCTTTGAGCCTCAGGGGGGAGCCTGAATCCCTCTAAAAGGTGATTGTACGAACCCTTGTCGCTTTTACCTTCCATCATCCCCCATATAAATGTGCATATATATTTATTTCTCCTCCAGATCACTGAAAAAATATCTATTCCCCGTCATGTGGGATGAGGCACCTAAGTCCAAGTACCACACGCTCCCCATTATTGTGTTGGCCATGCATGCAATGAGAGTAAATTCAAGCTCAAACTATGAAGCAAAAGCTTCATCTATTGGTCCTTCTAAGGTCTTCTTGCTTGTCTTATTGTGTGGACACTTCGTGGCAGAGTGCCCGAATTCATGACAATGGAAGCATTTATTTTTTGAAAAATATTTCTTCTTGCCCCCTTGACTAGATTTTGGTTTGGATTGGGATTTATTCTCGTTTCCCTTCTTTTCCTTTCTAGTAAATGTAATTTTTTTTCATTAATATGAAATAGATCTGAAATAGGATTGAATATTCGCCAAAGTGAATTTATTGTTAACTTGATCGCTTAGTGTGGAAGACTCAATGAAAGAAATTGATTTTACAACTTAATCCAGAACTTAAGAATCATAATTAAACATGAATTTTCAGTAAAGAAAAGAGATAGAAGACAAAAAACATTGATTATGGAGTTCACCCCTGGTGGACTACATCTCTGGGTCCGCTTTCAATATGGGCATCCGTTTGATTAAGGAATGATCCAAGGAATTATTTAAATAGAAATTCACTAGACTAAACATTCTCACAGGCACCTCTGGTCTCTGTCAATGGAAATCTATCTATCCTAGCTTTCCAACAACTGTCTCGGAGCCCAATTACACCTCCGGAAGACCAATATACACTTGACATAGCATTGCCTCTCTCTTATAGAATTCTGAATACAAGCCTTCAAAAAAACTCTTCCCCATCATGGTACAAAGGTGAAGTTTAAATAGGTTCGGGCCAAGGTTCAGGTCGAACCTCTTGGCGTATACATGGTAAGTGGTTTTACATTAAGTGAATGAATGATCTCGGTGCAATAGTGTTAGACCACCTAGAAAAAGGTTACATGGTGGATAAACTAACTGTTACACCAATTTTTGGTCATCTAACCTATTATTATTAGATGAACCTAAGTACACCATGTAAGACCAATTTTACCCTAATTAAAATTGCTTTCACCATATAAAATAACTTATTTGTTTATATTTCCTGGTCATATTTAACCCAAAACAAGGAACTTAATTAAATAAATCCTTATTTATTTCATTATTTCCTAAGAATAAGTTATTTAAATAATATTCTTAGTTAAATTTGACTAAATCATCCATAAATAATTAAATAAACCATTATTTATTTAATTATATTCCCATCATTTCCTAAAATGATAAATAAACCATTTATTTATTTATTATTTATAAATAAAGGACTTGACCCAAGTCAAGAATCCTTTTCCCTCCAACAAATATAATAAAATATTCCTAAAGGGTGCTTCTAGAATTCGATTAATAATATTTTATTCATGCACCGAGTTCTAGACCACCCCAATATTTTATTATAAATAGGAGGGTTTTCCCCATTCATTAGGCACCTCCATTGCATTAGATCACTCTGGATCTACTCTTGGTCACCATTTTTCCATTTTTGCTTTATGAGCTCCCACTGAGTTCTATGTTTGTTTTTCTACACCAATAAGAGAGAGGAATGTTAGATCTGAAAAACTGAGGACTTTCAAGAACCCATCCCACTAAGGAGAACCGGAAAACACCTTTCTTGTTTTCCTCTCAGGTGCCCCATTCTTTAATATAATATAAAATTCTTTTAATTACATTGTTCTTGTCTTGTCTATTGGATGCATGGAGCTATATTATATTTTATTTGCTTAATGTATTTTGTGCTTATATCTGAATTTGTGCAGCAAACTTAAAGATATTTTGCAGCCATAATCGATGTTAGGGCTATTTGTTATGCGTAGCTAAAGTGATATTTTACGACGAAAGATTCATACTAACAATTGGCGACTCCACACGGGTTTTCTTTTGCGACCGCTGTTGTTTTATATATTCCTCCATATCCAGTTGTTTTAGACCCTAGGGTTTCTCTTTCATTTTCTGTTTTTCCTATTTTTATGGTGTTTTTCACCCCTAAAACCCTCAAACAGTCAAATTTTTAACTTCCGTGTGTTTCTGGCCTTATTGCGCAGGTGACAGACATTAGCTGCAGCTGAGACGACAACTTTTTCTGAAATCTGCCGCCGAGAGAGACGGATCTGCAAGTCGCACTTATCAGCCCAAAAAGTGTGACCTGGCCTTGAGGTCACACTTTTCTGCCCCAAATCTGCATCCTGGACTGTAATCAGGTCAGAACCTGTGACCTGCACTTTTTCTGCAAATTTTCCAGCACTTTTTCTAGGTTTGTCTAAAGCTTCTATCAGGGTTTTCCAGTTTCTATCTCTACCCATTTAGACCTGTTTCTGACCTGATTCACTCAAATAAGAGGGAATCTTTCCCCTTAGGGCTCTATTACCCTCCACTTTTTGTGGGAGAGTCTTTGTTATTTCAGAAGTCTGAATTTTCAGAGTTTCAGCCTTATTTTTCTCAGATCTGATACCTCCTTTTCAGATCCCTTTAGATCAACTCTTCTCCCTCTCAAATCACCTCATATAGTTTTGTTTGGGTTCATTTCTAGGGCCGCCTCCTTGTCCCTTCTAGTTTTCCCTGATCTCCTCCTTTTTAGCAGCAACCTTTCCTCTACCTCTTTGTTGTTCTCTGCACCTCTTTTCAGCAAATTTCCCCTTTAGATCCCAGTCCCTCCCGACCTTAGATCTATTGGCCTCTTTTTAGCGTGCTTTGCTTAGTTTCTCCCTCTTATAGATAGGGATAATTTTAAGGATGGAAAATTATTTTGAAGTTTAAAAAACTGGCGAATCTCACTAGTCCATAATATGCAAACCATAAAATGTTATTGATGTTTTGTAAAATTATTCAAATTTATAATGATATTATATATATTTTATAAATAATGTGGGCGATTTTTAATGTAAAATAATTTTATATTGTAAAATTTGGGCGAATCATTTTTATAAAAAAATGGAAATTCGCGAATCTTTTTTTTGGAAAAACCATGGAAAATTAGCCCACCTGCGAATATTAGCCCCTAAAATTTTCCATGCTTATAGACTAGTTTTTAGAGACCTGCCTTCTTGGGTTAGTTTGATGCATTAGTAGCTGTTAATTTTCCGTTCTTTTAGTCTTATTTACTGCAGATTTATTTTCAGTTACGTAACACACTTTTTCTTTTACTCTCAAAACGTCTGGGTTTAAACAATTAAAATTAACGCACGCCACACACTGACCCTAAGTGAAGAAGCGCCTGGTTAACACCGCCTGGAAAAGACTTTAAAATGAATTGTCACTACACCTCTCTGCCCTTGACCTCATTTGATTTTGTCACTCCCTGCCCTTATCGGTTTTCCTTCTTCCTATCACCATTGCGCCCCCAAGGCGCCTCTCCCGGAGACTTCTTGGCCTTTACCCTCAGTTTCTGCTTGGTCGACTTCCTCCTTCCCGTCGTCATCGAGTAATTCCTCCCCCGAGTCCACACTCCGACTCTTCCACTGATTGTTCTGGTTCTCCCCCTCCTTTTGGTTCCCCCCCTGATACCTTCACCATGTCTAGTTCCGGACCTAGCCCTAACCCTAGTTCTACTACTAGGTCTGTTTCCAGTGGAACCCCTACGGGACCTACCTCGACTTCCCCATTACTCCCTTATATGGTTGGCCTTAGTCTCCCCGATTTCAATCAGCTGATCAATGATCCTATTCGCCACGATGTCAGTTGGCCTGCTATGCCAACCAAGCTCCCCTCCGACATTCCCAAGTTCGAGGGCCTTGCTAGTGAAGATCCCTCTAACCATATTCGATTTTTTCACATGTGGTGTTCCTCTAATTCCATCACCGATGACTCCATCCGTCTTCTATTTTTCCAACGCACGCTTACCGGCGAAGCTTCTAAATGGTATGTTGACCAAGCCACCTATTCCCATACCACCTTTGTGACCATTGCCTAGGCCTTTCTATCTTATTTCCAGCTCCCCCTCTGATACAACACCGGTACTAAACTCTTAAATTCTTTCCATCAATCCTCTTCGACCCGCCTTTCTGCTCATGTCCAGGAATGGCAGCGAAGACGGAGCTTGTGTCGCACTCCCCCCTTTGAAGATCGGGTTTACATGGACTGGTTCCTTCGCTCTCTCTTACCTCCCATTGGCAAAAAGATTTCGCATCCCATTTTCCCCAAACCAAAGAAGCCGCCCTCCAAATAGCCTTGAAATATGACCTTATTTACGCCTAATCTGGTTATGTTTATACCGTCCTTCCTGACCTTCCCAAGCCCGGTGGCCCTACTTCCTCGGGGGCATCTCACTCTGCCGACGGTATCGTTGGAGCCCTGTCACATACCTCTTCCCAACCTCTTCCGGGCCATGGTTTCCCTCCAGGGGCTAGCCCCTCCGGCACTTTTCCCCCTCCAGGTAGCATGTATTCAGGCTACAACATGCCTCCTCCTTTTTCCCACCCTCCTTCTTACCTCACTACTACCCACCCTACCCCTTATCTGTATCTGCAACCTGGTGTCCCAGCTCCTCCAGCATTTATACCTCCCACTCCCTTTCCTTTTCCACCCCCACAACTGCACTTACTTCCCCCTCCAGGGCAAGTCCTTGCACAGCAGGGGGCACCTACTTTTCTTCCTTCTCAACGAAAGAGAAAAAGCAACCAATCCGCTCCTGGTAACCGGGGACCTAATCCTTCCAGTATCAACTCTACCACTATCAACCAGCCACAGGGCTCTCATCCCAAGCCGAACAGGCCACTTCGCACCAATAAGCCCTGTTCTTGTTGCGGTGTTTATGGTCACTACAATCACGATTTTCCCTTATTACCACAAATGCGGTAGATGTGGGAGTCTCAGGTCACCGTGCAGGGACAACACTCCTCCCCTGTTGTCCCTCCCACCCCAACTACTTCTCACCCTGCTGTGTTTACCGATCCTTTCCCTCAACAAGGATTCGTGGCCACTCAACCCCCTCATGCCCTGGTAACCACTCAACCTTCCCCTTCTGGTTCATCTGATTACCAGATTCTCATGATGGCCTCTGACCCTCCTCTCACCGTCGACCTCAGCCTTCAAACTCGGTCCCGTCACTATTCCACACCTCCCGTTCCATCTGTCTCTGAGTCTCCATCGTTCAGTCCTATAGAGCCTCTATCAACACCCAATGGTCCCTTGCAACTCCCTCCGCCCAAAGCTGAGGTTCATCCAAAGCCTCCTAAGGGACCATTACGTTGAAATGCTGCCTCTGGTCGGGCTACCCATTCATACAACATAGTAGATGATCTGGCCCAATCTCCTGCTACCATTTCAACACTGGAACTCCTCCAGTCGTGTCCTTCTCAAAAGAGGGCTCTACTATCTATCGTGGGTGTTGTAGATCCTGCTGATGACCAATTGATTTTTTTCGACGCCCGTCAGTCAGACCATCCCCCTCTTCCTCCTTCGACTGTGTTAGGAATCTGTAATTTTAGCAAATTGGTAAGACTAAAACTGCAGAAGCAACATCGTTTCAACCAAATTTTGGATTCTAGCATCTAGCCCTCCTGAATCCGGAGAGGGATCTCTCCAATATGTACAAAGATGGATTTGTATTTGAAGTTTGGGGTTATGATATTAGGCTAGTTATGAAGGCCAAGGGTTTGTTTGTTTTTTGGATGGTTGAGCATGATTACTGTTCAAGGTGAAAAGTTCTGAGTGCAAAAATTTCCGAAGGTGAGAAGTTGCAGGCAATCAGAGTAAGCTTCGGTCAACAAGGTATATAATTGCAGGTTTTAGTCCATTGGGCTATGGAGTCATAATAGGGTTTAATTGGAACAGCAAGAGGCAAGAGTGGTCCATGGGGCAAGTCATCTATGTATAAGGATCTCTTTGAAGATTGATTTATGAAATGGAATGATACAATAATAAAGAAAAATAAACAGATGCAGAAACAAGAGCAGCCCAGGATCTGGTAAGTACTTTGAAACTAGCCAGCCTTTGATACACTTTCAATAGAAAATATCTCAAAACAGAGGGAAACTTGAAGGCAACTTTTGGATTAGAAACTAGCAGGCCGGGCTCACCACAAATCCTCTCCTAGCTCTGCTTTACTTGGTTACTTTCAAGACAAATACAAAGATAACAACGGAATGGCCTAAGATCTGGTAAGTACTTTGAAACTAGCCAGCTTTTAACACATTCCAAGGGAAACATCCAGATAGCTTGTGGGGACAAAACTGGGACCAGGGCTCACCATATCTTCCTCAGTTCATCTTCACGAAACGTATACTGAAAATAACATCTAATAATAACATTCAGCTAAGACAATAAGACGAGGGAACGCCAGCATTCCTATGCTTAAACTGAATTAATTCATTCCTAGATAACACAGATAGAAGAAAACATTTAGATAAATATTTTCAGTCAGAGAAGGTTACTAATATACAGTAGGTCCTAACTCTATGCATGTTGTTCTTTATAAGATAATATGAAACACAGATGGGAACAGAAACAAAATAACAAGTTACAATAAGGAAAACATCACCGTCAACATAGACCAAGATCCCATAAATCATCTTGTATTGATGCTTGAAACCAATTACAACTTTAAGTCCAGTGATTTAGGTCAGCAACCATCTACACATCTCAGCCTAACCTATCTATCACCAGCAGAGCTCCAAGAGCCAGTGAATCACTATTTACAATTAGAAGTTTAAGCTCAAGTGTATATCAAAGTTCTACAACCAACCCCTCACTCATCTTCTGAAGAAGTATATATAGAAGGATGAGGAGGTGAGATCTGATAAAAGATCTCAATTTACAATTAATACAGATTTAATGGTCTCTGGCCTTTGAGGGGGCTCAACGAAGAAATTTACATGGGGATACTCTGTATTAAATGTTTTTACATAAATATTAAGCTCAGTGGGAGCTTTTGTTTGACCTTTGAGGCTCTGTGGAATGCTGAAGTAACTCTGCTGATATTTTGTCATTAATTTTCCTTGCAGAAGTAACTTCCTGGCTGCGTTGAGGTGAAAATCTTCATTTGATCAATAACTTCAGCCTCTGATTGAGTACTTTGAGGAATAGGTGGCACTGTGGTAGATGAGGAATCAATTTGCCTCAAATGGTGGCGGTGGAGGCATTCCTGCTAGATAAAACACTTTAGGTTTTCTATAAAATGTGTTTTATTTCGGGGATTAGGCTTTTGATAATCATTTTAGATGTAATCCCCGTGAAACTGTCTCTAATCCTCTGTTCTGATGCATTCTGGTCTTCGGCACTGATACTCTTTGTCTGTGCCCGATTTTCTATGTTCTTTTCTGTTGTGCAGGGCTGCGCAGGGTTCATAAGGCATCAATGGTTTATGAATCATTGATAAATGTGAATTTCAAACCCCGCAAGTGATTTCCTGTGGTAAATCGAAGGCGGGAGGATCGTCACCCTCAACCTTTGTAATTTCTTCAAACGTAGCAAATAAATCGTTGAAACCCTGTAAAATACGAAAAATGTTATAAAATCCTGCATAAAATAGTTTGACTGCTTCAAAGGACGAGTGGAGGAAGCGTGGTTGTTGGATGGCATCATCCAACGGTCGAGGTTAATCGGGAGAGAACGTATAATGGGCAGAAGAAGATCGAATCTGAGCCGTCGATCGCGTAGAGATCGACGGTCGGGAACAAAGGTTGAAAGTCAAACGGAGGACATCGGGCGATGGAATATCGACCGTCGATATGCAGATCAGATCGACGGGGGAGATTTATTTTCCGTCGCGCCGTAGCCCAGTTATCGCGTGGGCACCTTCGTTAATTGTCGGGCATCTTTGGCGAGCGATCACCATTGGATGGCCCACCCTAGATCGAACGGTGGACAGGGATATCGCGGGGCATCCAGGTCCGAACGTTAATGCGCGATGGACGGCAGATGGATGGCGGTTTTGCAAATAGTACACGGGACGCGTGGCGGCAGGTGTATGGAATCGCTAGCCATCGGGGGAAAACAACCTTTTGCCCAAAGGCGGTGCGATGGATACCGTTGGTTTTGGGCAACCGGCTTTTGGGCAGTGGGGACCACGGAAAGATGCACTCCGCACCGTCCGATCTACAGATCAAATCGATGGTGCAGAACGGTTCAAAAATGAATCTGGCGGAATAAATGAAAAATAATTAAAAACCCAAGTTTTTAATTTAAAACAAAGGTTTTAATGTTTTTCGTGGGCGGATATATAAAATATGATTAGGCGCCCGGCTGCGGGGCCTTTGGGCGCTTGGAGAGTTATATGACCAGAGGTTTCTAGAAGGAAGGGGGCTTAAGACTAAACCCGAGGGGCTTAAGTCAAAGCAATGCATTTTTATGATTTTTCAACGTTTTTTCAAAGGAAATGAGGGTTCCGATAAGGCTAAGAGAGAGTCTTAAAACCTTATCAAGGGTTTTTATGAAGTGGAAAGGGGAGAAACTTAAAAATGAGGGGTTTTCATGGCAAATGAAGGGGTAGAAAAAGAGGTTAGTTATTGAAGAGATGGAAAGGGAAAAAGAAGCTTGCAGCAGTACTTTTCCTTGGAAACCGGCAGAACTTCAGAATCTTTTAGGAAGCAAATATCAATGTAGCTTTGAACAGAGGAAAAGGCAGGAGGCCTTCCAGAGTATTCAAGAGCCAACAAATTTTAGAAATGAAATTTTGTTCCTTGAAGGCTCAAATCAGATTTATCCACCTTTTGGTATAACAAGTATTATAGGTGGCTAACAAGTTGCTTTCCAAATCCTAGTCAAAATCCGAAATGCCAATGTTGCTCGGTGTATTATTGATGAGGGGGCATCTACCTGTATAATGTCTGCTTCGGTTTGGAAACAACTTGAATCCCCTGAACTGGCCCCTTCCACCATCACCCTTCGCACATGGGATGGCCATACTTCCCAGCCCATTGGCCTATTCCGTAATTGTCCTATCACCCTTTCCGGCAAGACTATTTGTGTCGACGTTGAAGTTATCAACGCCCCTCTTGACTACAACATCCTTTCGGGGCGTAGTTACACCTATGCCATGTCAGTCGTCCCATCTGCAGTCCACCGCAAGATGTTTTTCCCTCATAATGGCAAGATTGTCACCATTTACCAATTGACCTACCATGAACCAAAATCTCAAACCTCCCCTAAGTCCACCATCTCTACTGTCACCAATAAACCAACTGTTGATTCTTTGACCAGTGTTTCCCCTGGTGTCTACAAAGACTCCTCTTTTCTTGGAAAATTTTCTGGCCCTCACCCTCCTCCTGTCTCTGACCCCAGCTTAGCAAATGTTTGCATGATGCAATCGTCTCAGGCTGGCCTTCCACAACCTGCTCCGGCTAGTCAGCAACCTCAATCTCGCCCACCGCCTCTTGCTCCTAGCCCTTCACTTCAGTCAACCGACCCTTTTTCACCTAACCCTTCCCATCACACTCGGGAACCTCCCTACCCTCCTGAGTCAGTTCCCTCAGGTCTCCACCATATGGGAGTCGTCCCCCCTGGTCATTACCCCGCCGATCAAATACCTTTCCTTGGTCCCCCCCCACGGCGTCTATTTGATCCCCGTCATGGCCACCCTTTCCCTCCCTAATCTCACCTTGGGAATTCCAGTATGGTATCTTACCCCCCTAGCCGAGACCCCACCGGGCCACCCCAAACCATACATGCTATGACACCAGTGCAACCGATTCCCTTCACTCCTTCCACCACCACTGTGCCCCTAGCCCCTCCGCAGAACCCTCCTAATGTTGTGATAGCTATAGGCAAGAAACGAAAAACTCGCAAGGGGGCATCCAATAACAAGGCCACCACACCTGCCCCTACCCCTCCCCCACTCGCCAAGCCTTGTGCCTTGTGTGATGGTATCGGTCATACCACCCATACTTGTCTTGAGTTGCCCCATATCCAACCCATGGTTAAAGTCGCGTTCCCTGCATCTACGATCCATAAAACCTCTGTTTCTTCCTCATCCGTAGCTAAGAACCCAAAGACTCTTCGCACCAACAAACCTTGTGCTCTGTGTGGTGTCCATGGCCATTATTCTCACCATTTTCCTCACCTCACGCATTACCGAGCCTCTTTAGAGGTCATCCGCGAGTACGAAGTTGAACAAAATCAATCTGCCTCTCCCATCCTTGCTCAATATGCGTCCAGTATACTCGAGGATCCCCCTGCTACCATTGACATTCCTCCCCCTGATGTTGAGATGTCGGACCCTACTGCTTCCCTTCTATACCTATCATCATCCGCACGCTCCCTGGAGTACATTCCTTATGAACCAACTCCACCTATTCTGCTTGATTCTCCTCCAAACACGGGTTCTTCATATTTTGACCATCTTTTTACCTGTTCTTCTGTCATTCCACGTGATGACCCATATCTGTGCATCTCTTCCCATACTGATGATTTAGGTATCTTTGTAGCATCGTATGGTCTCCTTGACCCTTCCATTCCCTCTCCTAATCACGATCATACCATCCGCATCTTCAATTTCTGTCGCAGCCTGAGTTCCCGCTCTTCATCCCATAGTTCTCATTCATCTCCCTCTCATCGATCTATGAGTCCTAGAATTCCTACCCGGACCGCTCCTTCCCGTAGCCATCAATGGATGTCTATCCTCTACTCACGCTGCCATCCTTTTTCTCATCCCTCCCATTTCTTGTCTTATGACACTATTACATCGGCCCTCTCGTCCACACCTTATCTGGGCTACGCCGATGGGGCAAGTCGTTATTCCCGCCATCTCGTTTCAGCAGCATGGGCCATCTTTACCCCCATGCATACCCTGGTCCTTGCAAATGGGGTCTGCATTAGTAAGGCCACCAATAATCAGGCCGAATATGATGCAGTTCATGGTCTCTTAGCCGATGCCCTCTCTCATCACATCCTCCATCTGCATGTTCATTTAGATTCCCTGCTTCTTGTCTTACAACTTAATGGTGTCTATCGTGTGCATAACCCTATCCTATTTAGACAATATTTACGAGTGCAACTTTTGATCTGAGAATCTAGATTCATTACATTTAGCCATATACCTAGAGATCAAAACCACTACGTAGATCAAATCGCAAATCACGTTCTAGACTGGCATTTATTACACACAACACAATAACATTTAACACCATCAATCAAATGCATATACATCATATATATTATACAACATGTGTTTTTAGAGTCCATCTACTCTGAAACATATGACTTGCCCATAGCATGTTACAATAACAAAACTACAAAAATGGGGGGCACCACGCGCCCCTACATAGACACTAGAGGGCACCACCTGCCCTACCTCTAATCACTCTCTGGAGGATCCCGAGCAAATGGCTCTGCTCCCGCAGCTTGTAAATCATGCACCGCCTGACTGGCCATTGCCATGCGTCGCATGATACCTCGCCACTCCGAGGGTAGCCCAATACATAACTCTATGTACCGGTCGTCTAAATCCTGCCAACCACACTCTGATACACCAGCCAGCAGCCCCTCACATCTATGACGAATGTCCTCCACTAGAGCAGCCATATCCTCTCTCTGCACCGTCCTTGATCCACTTGCACCTGTAGCTCCTGTCGCTGCAGGTTGTCCCATATATCCGGCCGGTTTTACCAGAGCTATATCTGCATTCCACAAAACATCATGATTAGCACCATGTATACTAGTCACAAAATCTAAAATAAACATAATAGATTAGTTGCTTGTCACTTACCATTGGGCCCCCACACTCGACCAGGCGGAAGCGGCAAGTCTGGATCTCCCCAATAACTCATCCCACTATAGGTTTAGTCGTCTATGTATAATGGCATCTGATCCCAATGCGCAAAGAATTATGGTCGGAACACCCGTCCGACTGCCCCTCCCCCTCCTCTACACAGTAGTCATCCTCACCAACGCATCTGGGGCTCTCTCGGACCTCCATCAGGAAATTGTACATGAGGTCGTAAGGTCGAGATCTTCTCAAAGAAGAAAGAGCACAACACCGTCCCATAGGTGCAATCATGATTCACCTTCCGCTTTCATAGCGACAGCTGTCGTTTCACCGATACCAACATCATGTGGGCCCACCCATAGTAGGTCCCACTCAGCACACTCTCCACAATCATCATATGCCCTCCATTAATGTGATGGAATGCCTGGCTACCCAAGATCTGCAACACTGTTGTGGCCACTGCCCGGGTCTCCAACCTCTCTAGATCACCAATGGATATATGAGTCCCTTTGACTCGGACACCTGGTCGACAATGTCACTCAATAAACTCCATAATGTTACGCCCCCGTGGTAACACTGGCTGCGTATTTCCCACCATCCCTAATGGTGGGAGACCAGTCAAGAAATACAAATCTTGGACCGTCAGCTTGATCCTGTGCCCCTACACTACAAACGCCTCATGATCTGGATCCCAATAACTGATAATCTGGGCCAACAAGCGCTCTCCATCCCTCATCAAAGAGTTCTCCAAAAATTTCAGAACCCCATTCCTAGCCAGTGCACGACGGACACACTGATCCGCCTGGATTTTCGTCCGTAATGTACCTAAGTCTCTCTCTCTCTCCACTTTATCCGTATATCTACCATATCTGCACAAAAACATCATTTTTGTCAGCCTCCAGATCAACAAAACTACATTAACATACACCAAAACATAATCTCAGCCCATAACAGCACTGAAACCCCCCACATCTAATAGATCGCACTTTTTGGGCAAAACCTGGGCCAGGTCACACTTTTTAGGCCAAAACCTACATCCCAGGTCGTAGCTTTTGCCCCAAAAAGTGCGACCCGACCGTAATGATGAAGTAAGGGCAGTTACTAAGATTTAAAGCCCTAATCTGCAATTTGAATCCATCAAAAACAAAGCTTAGGATTAGGCCTCTTACTTGCAACTGACGGATCACAATTCCAATGGTCGGTTTGTCTGCTACGATCGCCGCAAGATTTAGGGCCTTCTCTCCTCTCCACATTCACCACAACTCCACAAGCAAATGAATGATTTTGGAGGGAAAACGCCTTATTAGAAGAAAACCCCTATTTTTTTCTTTTGCCCGCTGCGACCAAACCGTAGCCTTGTTTGACACATCGTCTACACCGTTGGAAAGCTCTCACCGAGCACTCAAATGGGTCTCTATCAGATTTTCATGTTTTTATACTTCACCAGGACACATTTTTTCCATGAAGGATCTATTCATCTCTTCTCAAAATCGAATTTCTTCACTTACGACACTTGTACTTGGGGCACCACTTTGCCTCCTTACTCATCTTCGTTCGTGTTGATTTTTGTCATGAGTTACCCTATTGTACTCATGATTTTACGGTCCCCCATTGGACCCATACTATGAGGCCGCACCATTGAGTCGCCCTTGCTTAGAGCATCTGAGTCGAGTCACCATCACATTCATGGAGTCTATCCCAAGTCCCTTTGTACCCCACTATCATACTCCATCCTTTCCTGCTGGGTCCCTCTCTCGTGTCGCACATTATGGCCTTCCGTACCCTTGTCCACTATCCCTCATGATATTGTGTCAGTCGCTGCCAAGCCATTCATACCCTTTATGCTCTAACAAGGGAAGTCGTCCAACTGCTCCTCCGTTTCTCTCATTCCATCATCATCATCAGTGTCTACTTGTTCATTGCTCTACTATTTTCCCTCGTGCCTTAGTTGGGGTTCCCTTATTGCCTCACCCATGGCAGACCTACTTCTGTTGACATCAGCTCATTTACTTCAGAAGCCGGGACTAGGGGGCAGTGTACCTTGGTTTGAGCTTTTACTAGCATGATCATGATATATACACTTGATGGTCCAGTGACACAGCATCAACTATTGTTGATTCCCAAGCATGTGTGAGATGTCTCAACCCTCATGATGGGGAGGCCCTGCAGGTAGCCCGCCACATGCCCGGATGACTTCATTTCCGCCCTTGATGCAGCTCCTCTCATATGATGATACCAGCCTCAGCCGCTTGCAATGCCTCTTCGATTCGCATGTCTTTGTCAGATTTTGTGAGCCCTTCCCCGTGTGCAGGGGGCATTTGGGTGTCTTTGTATCTCATGTACTACCATATTATTGTATAAGTCCTGATGATTATTTCAGGCATCGCATGTATGTGGGTTTCATCCTGTTATTTATCTGGCTCATGTTTAGGCCAGCACATGCTTCATTATTGCGTTCCGTGGTTTTCTGGGCGCCTGATTCTTTGTACTTTATCTCGGTGGGCATAGGTATTCCTCCCCCACCGCCTTTAGCACAGGTACCACTTCATAACTTAGAGACTTGTTGCACCTGTAAGTCTCGTCTCCTCAGGGTCTAGTCCTTTAGCACATCAGACAACCTTACATTTCTCTCTCTCACTTCCCTCTTGATGTCTAGTGATTGAGTTCTTACAACGTACTTTGGTCATACGATTTGCTCCTAACACTCATACGTTGGGGGGCAATCTGTTACACCATTTTTTGGTCATCTAACCTATTATTATTAGATGAACCCAAGTACACCATGTAAGACCAATTTTACCCTAAGTAAAATTTCTTTCACCATATAAAATAACTTATTTGTTTATATTTCCTGGTCATATTTAACCCAAAACAAGGAACTTAATTAAATAAATCCTTATTTATTTAATTATTTCCTAAGAATAAGTTATTTAAATCATTATTTAAATAATATTCTTAGTTAAATTTGACTAAATCATTCATAAATAATTAAATAAACCATTATTTATTTAATTATATTCCCATCATTCCCCTAAAATGATAAATACATCATTTATTTATTTATTATTTATAAATAAAGGAATTGACCCAAGTCAAGAATCCTTTTCCCTCCAACAAATATAATAAAATATTCCTAAAGGGTGCTTCTAGAATTCGATTAATAATATTTTATTCATGCACCAAGTTCTAGACCACCCCAATATTTTATTATAAATAGGAGGGTTTTCCCCATTCATTAGGCACCTCCATTGCATTAGATCACTCTGGATCTACTCTTGGTCACCATTTTTCCATTTTTTCTTTATGAGCTCCCACTGAGTTTTATGTTTTTTTTTCTACACCAATAAGAGAGAGGAATGTTAGATCTGAAACACTGAGGACTTTCAAGAACCCATCCCATTGAGGAGAACCAGAAAACACCTTTCTTGTTTTCCTCTCAAGTGCCTCATTCTTTAATATAATATAAAATTCTTTTAATTACATTGTTCTTGTCTTGTCTATTGGATGCATGGAGCCATATTATATTTTATCTACTTGATGTCTTTTGTGCTTAGATCTGAATTTGTGCAGCAAACTTAAAGATATTTTGTAGCCATAATCGATGCTAGGGATATTTGTTATGCGTAGATAAAGTGATATTTTATGACGAAAAATTCATACTAACACTAACATAGCACACAAATAAATTCAAAAACCCATAAATAAACTTTGGACTAAAACAAGACCCCAAAGGTCTTGCTAATAGCGAAGTGGTTGTACCGACTGCATGTGACTTGCGGGTGGTATAACCACTGGTTGCCACATCGGTGGTCAGCTCCAGTGGTTTCGGGCTTCTTTGGTGGCCAACTGTCCATGTGACAACTTCACATCCCTGACGGTTGCAATCTTCCCGACAATCTGCCTGTTTAAACGGTGCGTTAACATTTCAATCCGTTCACATGTAGCGCATTCTACCCGAAGGTCTTATACCGCGCGGCTAGACTGTTATACATTATGATTTGGGTTATTACATAGTTTAAACAGTGTTCAAAAGGTTTATAACATGGGTTTTTTAACATAGTTTAAAACTTTGTTACATAACATTTGCGCTAGGTATTAGCTTTAGGATCTTGACCATAGGTTAAAAATTCAATACATACATTTTAACACCATTTTCACCACATAATTACATTTCCACACCATTTAACCACATAAGGACATTTCAACACCATTTAATCACATTTGACTTGCACCATGACTAAAGACTGTCATCCGGAAAACTGGAGAACTGAAGACGATACTGGACTTCCTTGTCAATCTGAACTGATGCAATATCCTCCTGGATCAATCCTCTCCACTTGAAAAATTTTGGACCAACAAAATATTTATTTAAGCAGATATCAAGTGAGGGTACAACTCCCTCACTCTTGTGATCTCCATCCACCTCACCTTTCTAGGATTCATGCCCTTGAGTCCCACTCGAAGATATTCAACCTGTCCACGCCCTGAAGTGTGAATCTTCCTCTCCAAGATGGTATCTTCCTGAAACTCATTCATATACTCAGGTGAAAAATAATCAACTATAGGAATCTTTGTATCTTCCTCTGGATCAAAAATCATCGGAGGTTCATACAATTTCAAATTTTCTACATTTACAACTGAATAAATACTCATGTAAGGAGGTAAATCTAACTAGAATGCATTATTTCCAATATTTTCCACAATATTGAAAGGACCATACCTGATGGGTTTAAGTTTCTTACCTTCACCTTTCAACCTATCTTTACTGATATACAACCATAGCTGATCACCAACCCAAAAATGTTGATCCACTCGATGATTGTCATGGGGCATTTTTTACTTGGCCTGACTCTTCTCCAACTGATCCCGCACTGCTTCATGTATCTATTGTATTCGTTGAATGAGCTTAACTGATTTATTTGAATCTTCGTGTCCATCCACTTTATCTTCTTCACCAAACATGAAATCCATTGGTGACTTTGGTAGATACCCAAAACATGTTTCAAATGGTGATCACTTAGTCGAAGAATGTAAGGCTCGATTGTAAGCATGTTGCACATA
The DNA here is from genome assembly GCA_034641835.2 of Pinus albicaulis. Lineage (NCBI taxonomy): Eukaryota > Viridiplantae > Streptophyta > Pinopsida > Pinales > Pinaceae > Pinus > Pinus albicaulis. The sequence goes on from CM076576.1 coordinate 727,196,065, forward strand.
AGGTAAATATTCATCCCACAACTTAGGATGTTTGTTGCAGTTTAGAGAATATGTATCACTATCATGTTCACCACTTATGTCTATCCGTCGGTCTGGGGATGAAAATTTGTGCTCTTCTTCAGCTTTGTGTCCATGATTCTCCACAAAGTGGACCAAAACTCTCCTACAAAGCGAGTGTCTTGGTCAGAAATGATGGAAGTAGGAAAACCAAAATGAACCCATACATGCTGAAATAACATTTGTGCAGTCTATATAGTAGTCACTTTTTTTTTGCATGGAACGAGAATTCACATCTTGTTGGAACGATCAACCACGACATACATGTAATCATGCCCTCTCCTGGACATAGGAAGTCCTCCAACAAATTCCATGGAAATTATATCCCATGGTCGCAAAGGAACTGGAAGTGGCATATACAAGCCAATATTTCAATTGCTTGGTTTGCTTGTCAAACACATAACACATCCTTTAATGTACTTAACAATTGTTTCAGACATGTGAGGCTAATAGAAATACCTTTGAATTTGTGCCATTGTCTTTCCTATGCCAAAATGTCCTGAAATGCGAGAAGAATGTGCTTCCTGAATAACATGCACTCTTTCTGTCTGTGGTATGCACAACTTACCGAGATGATATAAAAACTTGGCATGAACATTAAAATTGACTTCTTCCACCTGAGTACCATGAGTTATTGATTCATAAATATCTTTTAAATCATCATATGTACTATATTTTTCTAAATAACTTTCAATTTTTAAAGAACTATTCTGCAGCACTACTGAAGCATTCAAATATGGTCTAGACAACATATCATCTACTTTGTTTGTTACACCTTTCTTGTACTTAATTACTAAGTGAAATTTTTGAAGAAATCCCATCCATATGTAATGGCGAGATTATTGCAAATTTTTCTGAGACTGAAGGTACTGAAGCGGCTGATGATCTGTGTGAATCATTGTTTCCTTACCCATTAAGTAGTGTTTCCATTTCCTTAACACTTTCAACCAAAGAAAACAGTTCTTTATCATATGTCGGATAATTTGCAACTGGTTTAGAAAAATTTTCTGAATGAAAACAGATAGGTTTCCATTTTTGAAGTAAGACTACACCCATTGCATAAACACTAGCATTTGTTTCAATTTCGAATGGAAGTTGAAGATCTGGTGAAGCTAATATTGGTGTTGTGACAATTTTCTGCTTAGGTGTATGAAAAGATTTTTGTTGTTTCCCTCCCCATTGAAAGGAAACTTTAGAACCTGTTAAAGCATGTAATGGTGATGCTATCAAAGAAAATTGAGAAATGAATTTTCTTTAATATTCAACTACACCTAGAAAACTGCTAACTTCAGTCACATTCTGTGGTCTTGGCCACTTAAAAATTGCATCGATTTTAGCTGAATCGATTTTGAAATGACCACCTCCAACTATGTAACCAAGATAAATCAATGAAGTTTTCCCAAACTCACATTTGGATAGTTTAAGGTACCATTTTTCCCTTTGCAATACTTCAAAGGCCTGTTTAACATGCCTAGCATGCTCTTCCATACTGGAACTAAAAATCAGGATATCATCTAATAGATTATGACAAATTTATCAATGTATAGAAAAAATACATCATTCATAACCCGCATGAAATTTGTTGTAGTATTACACAAACCAAAAGGCATCACTAACCATTCAAATAGCCCCTGCCTAGTTTTCAATGTAGTTTTCCAGATGTCATTTTTTGAAATGTGAATTTGATGATACCCAATACGCAAATCCAACTTAGTGAAATAGACAACATTTTTAACTGGTTAAGTAAATAATATATCCCGAGAAGATGATACCTATTATTTATTGTGATTTTTTTAAGGCCCTAAAGTCGACACACATTCTCCATGTCCCGTGTTTTTTAGGAACCAAAATTATTGGTGAACCACATGGAGATGAACTAGGTCGAAGGAAGCCTTTTTCAACTAGCTCTTGGATTTGTTTCTTTATTTCTTCGTTCTCTATGACTGACATGGCATACATTCTGACATTAGGAAGAGGGGCATTTGAAAACAATTGTATCTCATGTTGTATTTCCCATTTAGGAGGCAGATTTTTTGGTTCTTTAAATATACTTTGAAAAGAATCTACCACTTTAACCAAATTATCTTTAAACTAAGATTCACAATCTGAAAAGAATCATGTTGATCCTTATGTTTTTCTTTTACAACCATGAGTACATATATTTTACTTGAACTTATTAGCCTCTTCATCTGATTAGCAATAACTAAATCCAAGTGTGTTTTGATTTTATGTGCCCTAACAATCAATTCGATCCCATCTTTCTTAAGGTGATATTTATGCTCTTTCCTATGAAACACAACATCACAATCATAGAGGTAAGGACTTCCTAGAACTACTCCACATATGTCTAATGGAATCACATATAAATCCACTTCGTCAATGTAATTAGTTGTGATGGAAAATTTTAAATGACACTGCTTTGTGACATTAATCTGAGTCTTTTATTTTAGCCAACCTAATGGGTATGGTCTTGGATGATTTTGTGTCTTCAAACCAAATTTCTTAACTAATTCTTCAGATATTAAATTTTCCTATGATCCAATGTCAAATAATGTGTCTATTTTTGTGTGCTTAGAATTTATCCTTATGTGAAATAATTCAACACTTCTATCCTCATCCAGATGATTTATGTTTGAAGAAGATGTAGAAGTACTATAAATTGAACTAGCGTCAAAAATTTTACCTGTTGAAACCTTTGCGGTTATTTTCCTTTCATCACCTGAGTCGGAGCCCAAATCTTGTAGGATTTTTGGACTAGCCTTCTTTTCACCTTTATTTTTCTAGAACTTCTTTGGTTTGAGTTCTGGGTGAAGTTTCCAACATATGGCTTCATCATGTCCGATTCTTTGGTAGTGAGAAAAAGTAGGTATTTCACTTTCCTTCTGAGTTGTCATTGTTTTATTTCCCTTCGAATTGCTCTTCCTCTTGTTTTTTTTGGAATCATTGATTTCCAACTGTTTGGATTCTTTCTGTGAAAACTTGAATGGTCTGCCACCTGATTCAATAGGTATGGATTGAACACACAGTTCATAAAATTCAGTTGGAATAAAAATCAATAATGTATGTTGTAAATAAGAATTTAAGTTTCCACTGTACTTTAATAAAGTTTCACATGTATCCAATGGACTACCAAGCGCCAAAGATTTCTTCCTGAACTCATGAGTAAACTCCTGAACATTCTTCCCTTTACCTTGCCTCAAATTTTTCCAATCAATAATAGCTTGTTGCATGTATCTCAAAGGATAGGATTGTTTTCTGAGATCTTTTAAAAACTCAGACCATGAAGAGATGACTTTACCTTTCTGCTTTGAATCTACTTCAGTTTTACTTTTCTGCCAGATTAAATTTGTTCCCCCCATTCTAAGTGTAGATAACTAAATTTTCTTTCTTTCATAAAAAATGTTCTGAATTCTAAAATACACTTCTAACTACTTAATCCATTTATCTAACTTTTCAGGATTAATTTCACCATCATAAACTAGTAGTTCAAATTTTACATCAAGTTTCAAAAGAGAAGATTTATGAGGTTTCTTTTCTGTTACAGAATCTGAACTAGAAGAATAAGAAGAAGATGATGATGAAGATGATGGAGGAGAAGGAGGTTAATCATCTTTTCATTTTCCCTTTTCCTTCTTTGTTGATTTCAAAGATGAAGCTACATCTCTCACCTTATTATCTTCAAAGAGTTCTCCCAACATCCGCTGCATGTTAAATTTATTTTTTTTGAATTTGTTCATCACCCATGACCTTCACTTCAGGAGTTTCACCTACATCGAATCCTCCCATTGTCGATCTTTGAGCGAATTTCCGCTTTCCAAATTCTAAGTTTATCTCCTCGAGCGTTCCTTCTCCACGTCGCAACCTAGACCTGGTTAACATTCATTGGAAAAAATCTTACAAAATGCAACCTGCTCTGATACCAAAATATATGATCTGAAATTGATCTGAAATAGGACTGAATATTTTCCAAAATGAATTGATTGTTACCTTGATCGCTTAGTGTGGAAGAATGAAGGAAAGAAATTGATTTTAAAACTTAATCTAGAACTTAAGAAGCATAATTAAACATGAATTTGCAACAAAGAAAAGAGATAGAAGACAAAAAACATTGATTACAAAGTTCGTCCCTAGAAGACTACATCTTCGGGTTTGCTTTCAAGATTGGCGTCCGTTTGATTAAGGAATGATCCAAGGAAG